>JAFLJL010015838.1:59235-70058 GCA_018398815.1 Conus ventricosus | reverse complement strand
CATCTAATTGTTATTAGGCTATGATTTTCCCACCCCCACCCAAAAAACACACCCCTACCTTCCCCCTTTTGTTCCCCCCCCTACCTTCTTACTGGCGCCGTGTGGCTTAAGTCGTGGACACTGGTCACTCTAAATTGGCTAGCTGAGTCTGGGTAGGCGCCACGACGTCTGACTAACAATGACGCTGGTTCCACAAATTGGCCAGATGAGCCTGAGCCAGGCGCTACGACTCGTCTCGCTAGACATCGAGGCGTCGGTCAAAACGGCTTAGTCTGTCTGGGTGGATCGTACCGTCTCCGTGAAGCCCCTCACTAAGTTTTATTGGCTGGGCCCGACCAGGCCCGTCTATCTGGCGCCTAGAATGTTTGAGTTGAAAACTTATGTCCGAACAAATTGGCTGGCGACTCCACGAGTTGGGTTGTTTCATTTTTGTCCGTGACAGTGTGTCTGTGTGTGTGTCTGTGTGTGTGTCTGTGTGTGTGTCTGTGTGTGTGTCTGTGTGTGTCTGTGTCTGTCTCTGTGTCTGTTTCTGTGTCTGTGTCTCTGTTGTCTGTGTGTGTGTGTCGTGGTGTGTGTGTCTCTCTGTGTGTCTGTGTGTGTGTCTGTGTCTGTGTCTGTGTCTCTCTGTGTGTGTGTGTGTGTGTGTGTGTGTGTGTGTGTGTGTGTGTGTGTGTGTGTGTGGTGTGTGTGTGTGGGGTGTGTGAGATAGGGGGGAGGGGTCCACGTGAGATATGGACGCAGACATGCGTTTGGGTGCGTGCGTGCGTGCGTGTGTGTGTGTGAGAGACAGACAGAGAGAGAGAGAGAGAGAGAGTTAAGCGCGTGCTTTAAAAAATTATCTAGTCATAATAATCGATTGTATTCACCGACCGTGAAATTACACTGCTTTGCGATACACACAAGATTTAGTTCTGTCGTTGGATGTACGCGTTTGCCGTTTCTTCCGCTTTGTGTGTGTGTGTGTGTGTGTGTGTGTGTGTGTGTGTGTGTGTGTGTGTGTGTGTGTGTGTGTGTGTGTGTGTGTGTGTGTGCGTGCGCGCGTGTGACGGAGAGAGAGAGAGAAACAGAGAGAGAAACAGACACAGAGAGAGACACAGAGAGAATGCGAATGCTAATCCTGACCAAGAGAAGAGAGAGAGAGAGAGAGTGAGAGAAAAGACAGAGAGAGAGAGAGGCAGACATAAGAGAGACAGAGAGAGAGAGAGAGAGAGAGAGAGAGAGAGAGAGAGAGAGAGTGAGAGATTGTATAGAACAAGGGCATTAACAACATCATACAAACACTCAAGGCAGTTTAGAAAACTAAGCTTGTCACGGTCGCTAAGCCGGACGGCCCTACCACCCCTACCCACGCCTATTACACACTAGAGCAGACAACACAGCACACTAACACAGCTTTACAATCATGCGCACTTCTTTATTTCACACACACTATGGCGCCACCACTCACGTCCATCCACACTCACACCACGGTTATCCCACTTCTTCACTGACCACACTACCCTGAAACGACAATGAGAACCTAATCTATACTAAAGCACCAGTTGCGGTATATCCCTGCGACCTAAGGACGCAGAGATAGCCCGCACACGTGGTGGCTACCTACTAGGGACAAGGACCAACCCAAGGGACTCTAATCTCTAAACTACTACCACCCACACCTCTCCCAGGACCCACCCTTCTCTTTTGACCCGGGACCCCTACCGAACTGGTCGCTGCGTCCTAACGGAGGCAATGACAGTATCCTACACTGTGCTGGCCACTACGTCCCAAAAGGAGGCAGTAGCTAACACCCTTAACCCTACTCCCTAACGATACACCCTTTTTACCCCACCCCTGGGACAACCCATCCGGCCCGGAGAGCTCCAGTCCCCGGCGCTGTACTTGGCCCCTCACAGGCGACCTCCCCGGACGACTGCACTCCGGTGCTGACCGTGGCCTCCCACAGTCCGACTCCCTGAAGACTCTACACCCGACGGCGACCGTGGCTCCTCAGTCTGACTCCTCCCCCGCGCTGGCACAACACCTCTGAAGGCCCCGCCGGACACAAAGGGTGAGAGAAGGTCTGGTGCGGTGCCCTCTCGACGAGTCCGGGGCTCGAAAGACGCCTCCTCCTCTGAAGGCCCGCCGGACACTGAGGGTGAGAGAAGGTCTGGTGCGGTGCCCTCTCGACGAGTCCGGGGCTCGAAGGACGCCCGAACAGGGAAGAGCAACGGGTGGCTGGAGGACTCCCGGAAGAACTCCGGTAGCGGAGGAGAGCTGCCCACAGACGGCAGACGGCCTGGATGGTCTCCCTCTCCGGGAAAAAGCAGCAGGCAACGGGACACCGCCGCTCACCTGCCGGCACGCGGCAGTACCCTGCGGTGGGTCTGACCCCAGCCTCAGGACGGAACAGGATACCTGCTAACACAACTGGACAGACAGACGTTCAACCACACCAGTTCTACAACTGGCTAACAAGTGGCTGCCAACGAAGACAACACGGACTCGGCACAGGCCAAGGGCACACCAGACCCAACGAGGACCTGGCACTAACTATGACTCGAAGTCACTCAGCTCGACTAACGGCGCTGCCGCCGCAACTACAAGGCGCGTCCACTCCGACGAACACCAGGGACCGAAGTGAAGCTACCCCAACGCATTCCGCACTGGTCGGAATCAAGCGAACTCTACTCACAACACAAAACAACGATTGGTCAGAGCAGCGTATCCCTCGCAGAGCTGACACGCCGGACCCACGGACTAGTTGTTGCTCGTGCAACAACCGACAATTTACCACAACAACTCACAAACTTGACAATACCAACAACAGCCGATATCCTGCCCCGCCTTCTCTGGTGTAGAACCAAGGTAACACAAGGGTAACAATCGGGAATGAAACCAACCTCCCGCTTCCTTCCCTTCAACAAGTGAAGACTGGAATTCAAGAAATTTTATGTCTTCTTCCCCAGCCCCCTACCTGGCCTAATCTTCCACCTTAACCATAACCCAAATCTTACACACGCACGCTCGCACACACCCATATACACATATGCACACGCTCTCTATTCTGAATTAACATTACTCCAAACCTATGGACGGCTGATTTACTATCGCCGATCGGTGACAAAGCTAAAACAAAAGTTAAAAGAATAATGACCCACGACATGACGGATACACCAGGTACATTCTGGACCTCTACGACAACAGGCGGAAGAACGTCAAGGGAGTGAAAGACAGAAGACGGGCATTCCGCGCTATAGGGAAGAAGAAGAAGAAGACTAGCATGATCATGAAGCAGGGAATCTAGTTCCATGACCCAGTGACTCGATAAAAACATATCTCATGAACGGACAGAGCTATGCTCACGAAATCTCAGGAGTTCCTCAACGATCTTAACAGCCGTTGGTCACTGAAATTTCATGTATGGGCCAATCATTATCAGCGTGATTAGTCGCTGTTTCTCCTAGGACCTATACATTTTAATGGGTCGCACATGACCCACGCCTCGGGTGAGTAATAAGTTGCTGAACCGTCCTTTATCAGATGTGGGTCTTACAAGACCCATGCAATTGAATAGGGATAAGCAATGGGGAAAAGTTGCTGAACCGCCCTTTATCAGGTGTGGGTCTTACAAGACCCACGCAATTTGAACAGGGATAAGCAATAGGAAAAGCCTCCACAAAAAATGTGTGGGTCTTGGGCGACCCGCATGATCGGGTGTGTATGGTCAATAGCGCCACGCGGTAAAGGTTAGCAAGACTGTCACGCTCTGTTAGGATGCTGCCCTGTGGCCCTCTGGATCGTGACCAGTGGCCTGCGAGCGAACCCATCTGCCTCATGGTGGTGCAAATCTACCTGCTCTCACGTGACACCTTGATGATGATGATGATGATGATGATGATGCTTTGTGCCAAAACAGCTGAAACATTGATAAGATCAGCAGGAAAATGTCCATCTGTTACCAGCACATGCACGCACGCACGCACGCACGCACACAGACACGCACGCACACAGACACGCACGCACGCACACAGTCACGCACACACACGGACACACGCATGCACGCGCGCGCGCGCGCGCACGCACACACACACACACACACACCACACACACACACACACACCACACACACACCACACACACACACACACACACGCACACCCCGCGGTGTACAAAGTCAATAGCAAGCACAAACTGTCGCTGCATGAAAAAAACAAAACAAACAACAAACAAAACGTTACCGCATGTAAAATTAACGCTCGTATGACTTTCTGAGCTAGCATTCCCTTACTTTTCATCCCAGTCTCCGATCATCTCTCCTGCCTCCCCCACCCTGTTCCATCCTTCTACAAGCGTCAGAGCCCTCTCCACCCCCACCCCCACCCCCCCCCCCCCCCCTCCTCCTTTCACGCAAAGACAACGGTTTAAACAAAAAGTCTGACAGCATCCCGTTATTACAATGAGCACAGACCCCAAGACCATTCACTGCCCATTCATTATCACCCTCATTGTCATCGTGACCAGCGTCATCGTCATCATCACCATCATCATCACCCTCATTGTCGTCATCGTGACCAGCATCATCGTCATCACCATCATTTATTTTCCTTTCTATTCTCCATTCCACACGATCGGTAAACAGGGAGAGTGGGGTGTGGAATCGAAGTGGGGGGGGGGGGGGGGGGGAACGGGGGCGTTGGGAGGGGGGGGGGCAGAATAGGAATACATATCGCACACAGATCGGGGGGCTGTGTTCCTAAAAGATGGGAGGACTGGGATCGGGGGACGGAGGGTCAGGGGAGGGGGGAGGGAGAGGAGGGTCAGGGGTGGGGGGAAAGGCGGTGTCTTTTGTGTCACCCGGACCACGAGCGCGTCCATCAATGCTTGATGATGGCTCCCCGTGGAGACGCACACAGTCGTTTCAGTAGGTTGCTTCCCCTGCTGGTCTTGTAATTCCCCGTCCCCCGGGGCCAGAGGCGGTTAACGTACGAGCAAACATTCTATCCTCGCTGCCAGTCATCCCTCCACCATCCCTCCCCCCCCCCCCCCCCCCTTCCACCTCGCTCCCTACACACCCCAACTCATAATAGCCCACGAGGATCATATCTGAGGCTGAGCTCTTCGTGAGCATACAGGCTTACTACGTCGGTGAATATTGGTTGGTTTTGTTTCCTTTGGAAAACAATGTTTGCCCTTCCAGGAAACAAATGATTGTAGGTGATTTCATGGGAAAAAGGTGTCCCCGCTGTTTTCCTAATCGGAATTGAATGTTTTCCTGAGGAAAACTAAAATAAATAAAAAAATAAAAAAAGAGCGGTTACCATGGTCTTATGATAACTGTTTCTCCTGTTCATTTTTTCCCCTGTGAAAAGTCATGAACGGTCCAGAAAACGGTGATAATAGGGGAAATCAGTTGACGTTTTTTTTCCTGAATCAAAATTTTGAAAGAGAGGGGGGTTTGTTATCGTAAAGGGCATAGACAAACAAAGTACAAAAGTACGGACAAGACGCAATGCATTTCGACCTCTTGGGTCTTCTTCGGGCAAGAAACAAATAACGGTTAGGACAGTGACAACGAAGAACGAGAAACCACTTCTCTTGTCATTTTCGCGCACGTCCTGGAGTTTTTCCTGAAGTTTTTACATCTGGGTAATTGTTTCATTCATCAAAGAAAATTGATTTTAGAGAATCGGCTGTCTTTTCTGTTTTTTTGAGAAAATTTATATATATATCCTTCTAGAAAACAATGAAATGGAGATCAGTTACTTTTTTTTTCAAAAGTAAACGAGCTCTAATCCCCCCCCCCCTTTTTTAAACAAAAGAATTGATAATAGGTGATTGTCCCAGAAAACAGGTATTACCACTTTTTCCCCCTTGAAGAATGGTACCGTTTTTTGGGAAATCGTTTGTTGTCGATGTTTTCTTTGGGAATTACTTTTTGTCACTGTTCTCTTGAAGGACAATGTTAAGGATAATGATAAATGTTGTCTGGTGAAATTACCTATTATCGTTTGAAAAGAGAGGGGTTAGTTACCGCCAAGGACACGGGACAAACAAGAGTACAGGACTAGACACAATGCATTTCCACCTCTTGGGTCTTCTTCAGGTGAAAACACACAATGTTTAGGACAGTGACAAGAACATTTAGCTTTCTTCTCCTGTTCGCTTCCAAATTGAAAATGGCCGCCAGACGGAAACGAGGGATTATGGGAGAGGAAGAGGATGTTGGAAAAAGAAATAAGAAAGGAAAACGGGAATGGAGTGTGTGTGAAACGATGGTAAATAAAACAAAGTAAATGAATTAACAAAATTATATGTATGTATATGTGTGTATGTATGTGTATGTGTGTGTATATGGGTGTATATGGGTGGGGGTGGGTGGGTGTGGGTGGGGTGTGGAGGGGGGGGTGGTGTGTGGAGGAGGGAGGGTGTGTGTGTGGAGGGAGGGGGGTGTGTGTGGAGGGAGGGGGTGTGTGGAGGGAGGGGATGTGTGTGTGTGGAGGGAGGGGGGGGGGTGTGGGAGGGAGGGTGTGTGTGTGTGTGTGTGTGTGGAGGGAGGGTGTGTGTGTGTGTGTGGAGGGAGGGGTGTGTGTGTGTGTGTGTGTGGGAGGGGGGGGGGGTGTGTGTGGAGGGAGGGGGGTGTGGAGGGAGGGGGGGGGTGTGGAGGGAGGGGGTGTGTGTGTGTGGAGGGAGGGTGTGTGTGTGTGTGTGTGGAGGGAGGGGGGGTGTGTGTGTGTGTGGAGGGAGGGTGTGTGTATGTGTGTGTGGAGGGAGGGGGGGTGTGTGGAGGGAGGGGGAGGGGGGGTGTGTGGAGGGAGGGGGGGTGGGTGTGTGTGGAGGGAGGGGGGGGGTGGGTGTGTGTGGAGGGAGGGGGGGGGGTGGATTTTTTTTCCAAGGATAAATACCGAGCACCATTCAAGCAACTTACAGAGCAGCTTGGTGTTGCAATGACTGCAAGAAATATTGAATTATAAACAAAGCTTGCTCTGATGTCTAATGGATAAATACAAATAGATAAATAAATAAAATAAAGTTAAAAATGGAATAAAATGAAATAAACGGGGGTGGCTGCAACTTCTGTATGCAGTTGGTAGTAGAGGTGTTTTCTCGAAAGACAATGACTGGTTTTCTTGGAAGGGGGGTGGGGGGGGGGGTGACAATAAGTAATTTCACTGTCACGATTATCTTCTTGATTGATACGACTGTTTTCCTCGGGAAAATAAAGATGATAGAAATTATGGTTTGCTACTTCCCTGTTTTCCAACGATAATAGTTATCATCCTTTACAAAACAGTGGTGATAGAGAAATAAGCATTTTCGCTGTCTTCTCGACAAACAAAAACTGCCATTATCACTTGAGAAAATGGTGATGAGAGGGGAGCCGATCATTGTCAGTTTTCCAGAGTAATTCGCTATTCTTTGGAGAGAAAAAAAAGTCATGTCCAGTGATTTCCTAAGAAAAATACTATTATCACCTGTCTTGTGAAATTACTTGTTAGCACTGTTAATCTGAAGGACAATATAAAAAAAGTAACAATAACTGCTTTTTCTGTCAACGGTTTTCCTGAGCTGTTTTCGTTGGATTACAAAATGGATAACTGATTCCCTTTTCACCGCTGTTGTCATGAACATTTTCTCTGTCTCCTCTCAGACACACTTAGTATGGGTTTAGGATGCCAGCATGTTCATATGCATCTGATTCCTTCTTCCCGTGTTGTTGTGATATAAAGATAGTAGTGGTAAGTGATTTTCCTATTTAAAACACACGCACACGCGCACACACACGCGCGCACACACACGTCACACACACATACACACACACACACACACACACACACCACACACACACACACACACACACACACATCTATCATTGCTTTCTTAGATTATCCACGTTTTCCTCAGGGAAACAAAGAAAACAGAAATAATGGGTAGCTATTATGCTAGCATTGTCGCTGCTTCTCGAGCAAAAAATTGTTATTAGCTATTATGGTAACACTTTCCCTGTTTTCTTGAAGGACTAGTTCTTAAGCTTCAAGAAGGCCGTGATAAAAGTGATAATCAAATGTTCACTGACTTCCTGACGTAAAAGTTACCATCCTTTAAGAGAAGAGAACTGATGATTCCCTGAAACACGGGTACAATTACTCTTTCCTTGAAGGACATTGTTTCCCTGGAGAAAACGGAAAGAACCATTTCATTTCGGGCATATATATCTTTTCTTTTTTTCCATTGAGGGAAAACAAGTTACTATCCTTTGAGAAAACAGTAGTCGGACGTGACTTCCGGGAAAGCAGGCATCATCAACGTTTTCTTGATATTTAAATAGTGACCTCGGGAAGACGGGGAGAAAATGTATTTTTCGTGTATGAATATGATACGCTCCCGTACAACTCCCGTGTCATTTCCCTGACAGACCTGGCTGGAGGGAAGGGCTGGACAGGGGGGGGGGGAAAAAGTGCTTGTGCAGCTGATTGTGTTTGTTGGTTTGTTGTTTTTCTTTGACGAGTCCACAATGTACACGGTGCATGAAGAGTTGCTGACTGTTATAACTGGAAAGGTGATTCTTATTATTGTAGAACCTGACAGAATGGACAAACTCAGGCTGCCCGAACTCCTGCCAGAAGCGGAGGACAGGCCGCGATGGAGAAGATCGACGGAGTCGTTCCTCATACCCCCCCCCCCCCCCCACCCCCACCCCCCACCCCTACCCCCATCCCATCCCACCCTACGACACTCAGGTCACGGGAAAGAGGAGATGGTGATGGTGATGATGATGATGATGATGATGATGGTGATGGTGATGATGATGATGATGATGAAGATGGTGATGATGATGAGTGGTTTCAAGCCGCCGAGGTTCAGTTGTTGACGTGGCGGGCTTTCCGCCTGGAATGTCGTGGGGTCGAGTCTGGTGACACAGGCGGAATACTTTGGGCGTGGCCGGCTCCTGGACAAACACACCGTGAGCTCAGAGGGGGGAGACTGGAACCACGCCGTCGAGTTTCCCCCACTTTATGAACAGGTCTCCGGCTGTGTTGCTCGGAGTTCGGTATCTGTCAAGCCTGACTGGATACATGACGTAAGGGAGCGTGCAGTGTTGCTCTGTCACGTGGCCTAAGGCCAGAATGTAGCTCTGCTGTATCATCTTCATCATCGTCATTGATCATCATAACACTTCTCAGATTCCATGACACTTTGTGGCCTGCCAACACGGTGACCTCCGTGTCGTGTTGTCCTCTCCTCGTCGCTGCCCGTGGCGAGGTCGTGTCAGGTCGCCGGGAAGCCGGAATAGCTCAGTTGGTAGAGCTCGCCGGACTCGTAATCTTGGTGATCCTGGGGTTGCGGGTTCGAATCTCCGCCGGGGGGTTTCGGTACAGGGGATTTTTTCCCTCGGAGTTAACATTGGTTCTGACTCTTTTTCCCATACAGTCCTTTGAATGAGACTATACACCGAGATTCCGTGTGTGAACGCACGCGTAATATCTTGCACACACGTAAAACCCATCACCAACTTTCGGAAGAGTAGGCCAGTTTGGGCGTTGGTATGGATGACACGTTACACATAGCATGCACCCTGCGTGAGAAATGGAAAGAATTTCTTCTCTGCGTACGCAGGCTGATACTCCTGCGGACGCTCCCTGTATAGACAGGCAAGGATTAATCCCATCTACCCAACAAAGGGAGTGGAGTTTTGTGTGCATGACCGTTTTTTATCCCGCCATTAAGGCAAAATGGAAAGAATGAAGGAAGTAAGGAAAATGAGCGATCGATATTGAACGATATTGACTGGATGACACGGGAAACGACTGAATGAAGCGCCAGCTGGCACCTCTTCAGTCGGCACTACCCAGGTAGGCAGCCCGTTGGTAAACGAGTGTGGATTGTAAAGCGCTTAGAGCTTGGTCTCTAGCCGAGAATAGGCACTATATAAGTATTCATTATAATTATATTATTATATTATTATTAACAAGTTCCAATGGGAACTCTCGGTGGATGGGCGCACCCTCCGGAGAAGGCACTCACTCATGCTGTCTCCGCCACCAAGGAATTACTGTCGTCGCTTGGGGGCTTGGTAGGCAGTGTCCTGCGTAATGCTGGGTCAGAACTCTGCCGAAATGACTCGTCAGCGCAGCATCTCCTTTGGTGGGGATCCTCACGGCGACATGATGCTGACTGCTCTCTGTAGACTGCAGTGCTGGGGCTGTGACGGGACATTTCCAAGCAGGACTGAACGGTCGGCCAGAATGAGCTTTTGAGACACAACGTCTTATTACTTCTAACTGATGTCAATTTTTCAACGGTTAACAAGCGATTGAGTCGTGTCCATATCCACCTGCGTTTGCGTGATTGAAGAGATTCTATACATGTAAAAAGTCTGTTAGTCTTCAAAATTCAGCTGTGACTGTCTCATTAGAGACTACCAAAAAAAAACCGTTAGCTGGTCTTCTTCCGTCTTGCCATGCTGGCCTCGTTGTGGTCGGTAGGGAGTGTCAAACAGGCGTTCCACCGGTGTCCCCAAATCCAAGGGTGTTCGTCTCTTTCTGCAGCTGAGAGATGCCAGTAAAGAGACAATTCATTGGTGCCCCAATGCTGCGCTTTTGTCCCAGTGGGTTTTGGAAGATATCCGGTAAAGATACAGTTCATTTGTGTTCAGATCTAGAAATGTTTGAGTCACTGGGGATTTAGCGAATGCCAAGAAAGAATCGAACCATTTGTATCTTCAAGTTGACGGTGTTCGTCTGAGTAGAGTTGGGGATCCAAAACTATGACGATTCGTTGGTGTCCCAAAATTCATCGATGATTGTATCATTTACAAACTTGAAGGCCATAAGAAACGACTG
>JAFLJL010015838.1:17500-58235 GCA_018398815.1 Conus ventricosus | reverse complement strand
AAAAAGTGTGTGGTGTGTGTGTGTGTGTGTGTGTGTGTGTGTGTTTTGTGTGTGGTGTGTTGTGTGTGTGACGTGTGCGCGTGCGCGTGCGTGCGTGCGTGCGTGCGTCCGTGCGTGTGTTGACAGTCCTGATGTGGGGCATTGAGGTCGGCTGGGCTATACACATCCCTTACGACAATGCTGTCCCAATAACCTGTCGATGTTGAAGACTCTCTCCCTCTCCTCCCCTGTTCTTCTGTAAGTGTGTACCTCCATAAGTGTGTCTATCTATCTGAAATATATAGGTTTACATGTTTAGTACTTGTATGTCTATCGATTATCCCTACATCTCTATTTGATCAATCTAACTATCTATCTGTCTGTCTGTCTATCAACTCGATTTATAGATCGATCTATCGATCTGTCTGTCTGTCTGTCTGTTGTGTTTCTATCATTTTCATTATCTGTCGATTTGATCCATCTATCTATACAGCTAGCTAGCTAGGTTCTTATCTGTTACGTTAGTTTTCGATCTAGCTCTTACCTACCTTGACCTGTGAGACTGCTTATAGTGATATGTCGGTCTGTCTGTTTATCTGTGCATGTGAGTCGGTCTATGCACGTATGTATGTATGCATGTGTATGTACGCATGTATGCATATATGTATGTTTCTGTCTGTCTCTTGATCTATCTACCAACACCCCTCTTTCTCTGTCAGTCTGCCAAATCATGTGTGTTCTCTGTACGTCTTTTGCCGTGCTTGCATTTTTCCTCAGTTGCCTCTTTACATATTCTCTTCCCTCGCATCCCTCTCACACTGCCTCCATTCTTGACAGAGGATAGATGTTAATAAAAACGAATTTGCTAATCTATTATCCATGATAATAGAGCGCGTCCTGTCCGTCTATGCATATCGATCTCTCCATGAATGTATGTATGAACCTCTGTCTGTCTGTCTGTCTGTCTGTCTCTCTCTCTCTCTCTCTGTCTCTCTGACACACAACACACAACACACCACACACACACACACACACACACACACACACACACAGAGCTACATGTATATACATATTCATACCTATGTCTCTTCTCTCTCTCTCTCTCTCTCTCTCTCTCTCTCTCTCCTCTCTCTCTCTCTCTCCCTCTCCTCTCTCTCTCTCCTCTCCCTCCTCTCCCTCTCTCTCTCTCGCCCTCTCTCTCTCTCTCTCTCCCCTCTCTCTCTCTCTCCTCTCTCTCTCTCTCTCTCTCTCTCTCTCTCTCTCTCTCTCTCTCTCTCTCCCCCCGCGTGCGTGTGTGTGTGTGTGTGTTGTGTGTGTGTGTGTGTGTGTGTGTGTGTGTGGTGTGTGTGTGTGTGTGTGTGTGCGTGCGCATTGTCTGCTTGGCTGTCGTCCGTCTCCTCGTCTCTAGCTGCACTCTGCCCATCTCTCTCTCTCTCTCTCTCTCTCTCTCTCTCTCTCTCTCTCTCCCTCTCTCTCTCTCTCTCTCTCTCTCCGCTTTCCAACAAGTCCCCCAAAATCTCTGGCCAGCCTTGAAGAGCTCCAATTATTCCCTACGCATGATGCATTCAACCCGCTGGCACACGCACGCGGCATCATTTGGGAGTGGGACCTGGAGGTAAGACTCCTCTCTCGCGTCTGTCAAGATGAACGGGAAGAAGGCCTCATACTCCCCGTGATGGGAAAGCACTTGGCCATTTCCGGGCCCGGTGTGATCTCCCTTTTATCCGGGCGACTGGGAGCGACGGGCAGAGGTTGAGCGGAGTGGGATTGATTGGTGGACGATTTTGTGCAGCTGGATGGGTGGCCGAAAGACTTGCGTTTTGATGGGATGGGAAAGGGATAGCAGACGATCTGGGTGGGTGGGTGGTGTGGGTGGGTGGATGGAGGAGTGAGGACGGATGGGTGGGTGGGTGGGTGGATGGAGGAGTGGACGGATGGGTGGATAGATGGATGGATGGGCGGGCAGATGGATACAAAAGTATATCTGAGTGGATAGGTATATAGATGGACAGAATAATTCTATTTCATAGATAATTTATTTTTAATCTGATCGAGTGGAGAATGGATAGATTTTATCCCATTTGGGTTGGATGGATAGGAACCTTATCTATTGGAATAGATGGATAGAAAGAAGATTGTCGTTGACTGAATGGATCAAGACATAGATAGAATAATTAATCTGAATGGAAGGATGGATTGAGAAGTTTTTTTTCTGATTAGACTGGAGCCACAGAAGACTTTTATTGGATGGATTGGATGACTGTATGGATGGATGCACAGAATACTGTATCTGGTTTGATGGATGGTATAGATAACACACTTCATATTTAGAGGAATAAATAGAAAACGGCATCTCTTTGCATGAATAGGTGAAGTACTGTATCTGATCTGATGGATGGAAATTTTAGACTCAAATGATCGGATGGAGGGAGGGACGGACGAAGGGACGGACTTTATCTGAATGAACACGTGGATAGAGGACTCTATCAGACTGGATGGATCGATAGAATAATTTTACCACTAAATTTGCGGACAGAAGAATTTTTCTGTTTGGACTGATGGGCAGAAAACCCGTATTTGATCTGAAGGATATATAAAAGATGGTATCTGGATGGATGGGTGGATGGACGACTTTATCTAATTCAATGGATGGATATAGAATACTCTGTCTGACAAGACAGTCTTAGTGGTTAGAAGACGTCATCTGACTGCATAGATTGATCCATAAAATAAAAACTTTCTCCAACTGGATTGATAGATGGATAGAATTTTTTTTCCCAAAATGTACGGATGGATAACAATTACTTTATTTGATTATATGGAAAAATAAAGACTTTATCAGCATTGATGAAAAGACAAATGACATTAGCTAACTGAATGAATGAATAGAAGATTGCATCTGATTGGATAACTGGATGGAATGAAGATGTGATATGATTAGACTGATGGATGTACATTATTATTATTATAATGAATCCTTATATAGCGCCTATTCTCAGAGACCAAGCTCTTTGCGCTTTACAATCCACACTCGTTTACACAACGGGCTGCCTACCTGGGTAGTGCCGACTGAAGAGCTGCCAGCTGGCGCTTCATTCAGTCGTTTCCCGTGCCATCCAGTCCATTTCACTCAATATCGTTCACTCAGTTTCCTTACTTCCTTCATTCTTTCCATTTCTTACGCAGGCTACATGCTATGTGTAACGTGTCATCTATACCAACGGCCAAACTGGCCTTCTCTTCCGAAAGTTGGTGATGGGATTTAGCGTGTGTGCAAAGATGTTATGCGTGCGTTCGCACACGGAACCCATGTCTAGAAATGTTCATCTCACTAGATGAATGGACGCACTACTTTTTCCTAATGGGGCGATGAATGGACAGAAAACTTCACCTGATTCTATAGATGGGTCTAAGACTGTATCCGAGAGGACAGAGGGATGGGTAGAAGACTGTCTTATTGTGTTGGATGAATGAATAGACAGAACATTTTCTCTGAATGGATGCAATTTAGCAGAAAACCTTCTCCGATCGGAAGGGCGCTTTTTTCTTCTTTAACAGTATAGATGGAAGGATGGATAGATTTGAGTATATCTGACGGAATAGGTGGATAAACAAAACATAGCTAATGATTGGATAGATGAATGGAGGGCCTGAAGACTCTATCTGATTGTACGGATGGATAGAAGGTCTTTATCTGACGAGAAAGGTTGAAGGATACAAGGTTTTCTATGACTGGCTGGTGTTGTTTGTGTGCGTATGTCGGCGTGCTCAGCGAACACGGGACTTTAAAATTTTTTTAAAAAAACAGCTATAGTGATGGTGACGAAGATGCTGGTATTTTGTTTTATACTGATGATGATGATGATGAGACGATGATGATGATGATGATGATGATGATGATGATGATAACGATAATGATGATGGGGGTGGTGGGGGTGAGTCTGATAATCATTATCATTATCATCGTCATCGTCATCATCACCATTATCATATCATAAATAGGAGTTGTAAATTACTCATATAGCCTACCCCACCCATCCACAAACAAAGAGAGAAAGAACACAAAAATTGTGCTTATGAAGCACTGTGTACAATTAAAGCAATAACAGAACAAAACTTAAAAAAAAAATAGAACCGGACGGAAGAAACACGAAAGACATACGCACGCACGCGCGTACGCACGCACGCACGCACACACACACACACACACACACACACGCACACGCACACGCACACGCACACACTGCATGAAATTCTGCACGAACGACCCATTTTGCGATGCCGAGGTCAGAAATCTGTCTGCCACTGGCATTCCGAATGCAGGGCAAAATGCGAAACCTCAATTTGCATTTTGTCGCATGTCCTAACTGAATAGGCGGCGGCTGAGCCTCGCGCATAAACACGGCAAAGACAGAGAGAGGGAGAGGGTTGCGCGAGGGAGTGTATGTGCGAGTGTATGTGTGTGTGTGTGAGTGTGAGTGTGTGAGTGTGTGTGTGTGTGTGTGGGGGGGGGGGGGGGGGGGGCAGGGGGGGGGGGAGCGGAGAAAGGGGGTGGTGGTTGAATAAAAGGCATATGTGTATTGTGGGGGGAGAGAGGTACGGACGGACGGACGGACGGAGAAAAATATCAAGAGACACTTTGAAATTGTATTGTCATTGCCAAGAGGTCGAGCGGAGAGAGAGAGAGAGAGAGAGAGAGGGGGGGGGGGGAGAGGTGCATGTCCCTCATGAGCAATGACAGCAAAGGCAGAGAGAGGTTGGGGGTGAGTGGGAGAAGTGTGCCTGTTTGTGTGTGTGTGTGTGGAGGGAGGGGGGGGGGGGGACAGAAATAGGGCGTAGTGGTAGAATAAAAGGTATGTGTGTGAAATGTGCGAAGAAATCAAAGAGAGACAGACAGGCAAACAAACGGGCAGACAGACAAAACAGAGAGAGAGACACGCACACACACAGAAAGAAAGGAGATAGGCAGGCAGAGAGAGAGAGAGAGAGAGAGAGAGGAGAGAGAGAGAGAGAGAGAGAGAGAGAGAGAGAGAGAGAGAGAGAGAGAGAGAGACGCCTTCCATTCTGATTAAAAACAAACGATCGAACGCTGAACACAATAGAGCAGTTCTTTCACGGGGCTTTTCCATAAACCCTAACACCACCTGTTGTTAAAAAAATAAAATAAATGATAGAGGGACCACGTACTTGATACCAATCTTTTGATGTCGCCCAGTTACGTTAACTTAAAAGAAGCCCAGAATCCTGTTAGCAACCCAGGAAGATGGCGTGTAGAGACGCTGGCCCAGGGGCAAAGCCTGTTGCGAGAACGTCATCCCTGTCATGTCCGGTCTCAGACCACGTGGTGGCAAGAGGAGCTAACTCTTAATCACTCGTGCTCGTGTAGGTGATGTGGGGTTAATGCTGTTGGCGAACTCCATTGTGACAGTTGGTTTTGTTTGTTTTTTTCTGTTGTTGGTTTGGTTTTGCCCTTTTCATTGGTGTGTTGTTAATGGGGGTTTTTGTTGTTGTTTGTTTGTTTGTTTTCTTAGGGGAGAGGGGGCGGTCGGGGTACTGAGGGGATGCAGAATGGGGTTTGATGTGGGGAACGGGGGTGTTTGAGGGGAGGATAAGGGGAAGAGTTACTGGTGGGGGCGATGTGTTGCGAGGTGGAATTTTATTCCCTGAGGTGTTGGAGGGATTATAAAAAAAAAAGTGGGGGGCCCGGGGAGGGAGGTTGAAAGGTTATGAAAGATGTTCAACGGACAATGGACCTACACTGGTCGAACAAGAGGGGGAGGGAGGGAGAGGGAGCGAGAGGTGTGAGAGAGAGAGAGAGAGTGGTGAGGAGGAGTGAGTGAGAGTAGAGGATGAGTGAGAGAGAGAGATTTCTTGCTAACATAAACCAATCCCTCCAAAAAAAAAAACAAATGGGAGCAGCTTACGATTTGTCTTTTTACCAGTTATGGAATCCTCATCGAAGGAATTAGGAAGAACAAAAAAATCCCTGGGAATTTTTGAGAAAAAAAAATACCTATTTATTGAATCAGTTTTCTCAAGCCACTTTCTTTTTTTTCCCCATCAATACAATTCTCTTTTCAAAAACAAGAAAAAGACAGGAAACAATTGGCGTCACACGTTCTTCCCTCGTCCATTTCCATAAAAACAAGCCTGTTTTTCAAAAAAAAAAATCTGATATGTTAGTAATACGCCAAGGAGTGAATAAGTGGACAAACGAGTCACAAGACAAAAACACGACGCGTTTCGACCTCTTTGCTCTTCTTCAGGCAGACGCTTAACAAACAGGTCAACGAAATATGAACTTTGCCAACTAGATTTATTTAAAAAAAAAATAAATTTAACGGGATAAATTTACGTGACACTTTCCTTTTCTCGCCAATGTTAAGAACCCCAACCCACCCACCCTTCCCCTATTCCGGTTGTTTGGGTTCCAAGGAAAAGGGAAGTTTAGAACTGTGGTTCCTTCACGGGGGGGGGGGGGGGGGGGGTGGGGGGGGGGGGAAGAAAGTCTGTTGGAAAACGTCAGCCATGTCTGGTCTCAGAGCTAGTGGGGCAAAGGGTACTAACTACTCGTGCCCCTGTCTAACGTGATGTCGGTTATATTGCGATGGCCGCAGTCCACAGTGACAGGCTTTGTTTTGCTTGATCTTGTTTTCGTTTGTTCGGTGGGTGTTGTTGTTGTTGCGTCGTCGATGGGGGGGAGGAAATGGAATAGTTTGGGTTTGGGACAGTGGAGGAAGGGAAACAGTTGGAGGGGGGGGGGGGGGGGACATAGGATAGTAGGCTTGGTGGGGGCGTGGGGATAGTGGTGGAGGTTTCAGTACGATGGGGGAAAGGGGACAAGGTGGGGGGGGGCGGAGGAGAGAGAGAGTGAGAGAGAGAGATGGAGAGAGAGAGAGAGAGAGAGGAGGAGGAGAGAGTGGGCGGGTGGGGATGGAGAGGAGAGAGAGAGAGTGAGAAGAGACAGACAGAGAGTTTGCGCCAGAGAGAGAGAGAGAGGAGAGAGTGAGAGAGAAGAGGAGGCAGAGGTGGAGAGAGAGAGAGAGAGACAGAGAGAGAGAGAGAGTGGAGTGCGAGAGAGAGAGACAGTCTGAAGAGAGAGATGAGGAGAGACGAGAGAGAGAGGAGAGTGAGAGAGGAGAGGAGAGAGAGGAACAGAGACAGTATGCACGCACACACACACCACACAACACACACACACACACCATCAATAAAAGGCGGATGGGGAGAATCGTGAGACAGGAGAGCGAGACGGAGAAGACCCCCCCCCCCCCCCCCCCCCCCCCCACCCCCCCCCCCCCCCGCCCCCCCCCCCCCCCCCCCCCCCCCCCCCCCCCCCCCCGAGGATTTCCAGATGAACGCCTTCCAAGATGGAAAGACCAGTTACATTGTCTCTTTCGAGAGGAAGGAGGAAAACACTCTACTACCAACTGCATACAGAAGTTGCAGCCACCCCCGTTTTTTTCTTTTTGATATGAGGCCAAAGAATTTTAATTTATTTTTTATTTATTGATCTATTTCTTGTATTTATCCATTTGGACATCAGAGCAAAGCTTTGATTTGGAGTGGAGGTCAAGTCATTCAGATATTTCGTAATGAAGTCATGAGTGCAACACCTAGCCAGTGCTTCTCTGCATAAGTTGCTTGAATGGTTGCTCGGTATTTATCCTTGGAAAAAAAAGAATCCACACCCTCCCGACGGGCCCTAGAGGCCCACTTCCACGAGAGAGACCACCACACACCCACCCCCCCCCCTCCCTCCACCAACACACGACCCCCCTCCATCCTCACACACCCCCCTCCCTCCACCACACACACACACACCCTCCCTCCCACACACACCCACACCCCCCCTCCGCTCAAGCAACACACACGAACAACCCGACACCACGCTATAGAGACCAGCACGTCACCATCTAGTACGACATCAGACTCACGCCTCCTGTTCCATCCACACACCCCCCCTCCTCCAGCACCCCCCCCCTCCCCATCCACACCCCCACCCCTCCTCCACACACACACACCAACACACACCCCCCTCACACACACACACACCCCCTCCCTCCACCACACACACACCCTCCTCCACCAACACCACACACTCACACCCTCCTCTCCACACACCACCCCCCCTCCCTCCCCACACACCCCCCCCCCTCCCCCCCTCCCTCCACACACCCCCCCCTCCCTCCACACACCCCCCCCCCTACCCCACACACACACCCTCCCTCCCTCCACACACACCCCCCCCCCCTCCACACCCCCTCCCACCCCCAACCACCCCCACCCATATACCCATATTTACACACACATACAATACATAACACAGATATATACATACATATAATTTTGTTGAGAATTCATTTACTTTGATTTTATTTACCATCGTTTCAGCTGAGAACGACACTCCATTCCCGTTTTCCTTTCTTATTTCTTTTTCCAACATCCTCTTCCTCTCCCATAATCACTCGTTTCCGTCTGGTCGGCCATTGTTACATGTGAGAGAGAGAGGAGAGAGGAAGCGAACAGGAGAGAGAAGTAAGAGCAGCTAATTGTTCTTGTCACTGTCCTAAATACTGTGTGTTTTCACCTGATGAGGACCCAAGAGGTTGCTCGAAATGCATTGTGTCTAGTCCTGTACTCTTGTTTGTCTGTGTCTTGGCGGTGTAAACCCCTCTCTTTTCAATCGGATAATTTGGTAATTTCATCCAGACAACATTGTAATCATTATCTTAACATTGTCCTTCAGGGAGAACAGTGACAATAAGTAGTTCCCAATAGAAAGCATCGACAACAAAGACGGAATTTCCCAAGTAAAACGGGTTACCATTCTTCAAGGGGGAAAAAAAAAGTGGTAATACCTGTTTTCTGGGTCAATACCTATATTAGCATTTTTTGTTAAAAAAAAAGGGGGTGGATTAGAGCTCGGTTTTACTCTTGAAAAAAAAAAAGCAACTGATCTCCATTTCATCATTGTTTTCTTGATGGATATTTATATTCTATATAATATATATTTTATATATATATGTGTGAGGGTTTTATATATATATATATATTATATTATATATATTATAATATCTATATATATATATTCTCAAGAAATTCAGAAATGACAGCTGATTTCGCTAAAATCAATTTTCTCTTGATTGATGAATGAAACATTACCCAGATGAAAAAACTTGCAGGAAATACTCCGGTCGTCTGCGCCGAAAATGAGAAAAGTTGTTTCTCGTCTTCGTTGTCACTGTCCTAAATGTTATTTGTTTTTTGCCCGAAGAAGACCCAAGCGGGTTTCGTATGCATCTGCGTCTTGTCCTGTACTTTGTTTGCCTGTGTCCTTTAATAAACAAACCCACCTCCCCCCCCCCTCCTCTTTCAAAAGTTTGATTCAGGAAAACGTTTCAACCGAGTTCCCCTATTTCCACCGTTTCTGGACCATCCATGCTTGTTTCACAGGGGGAGGAAAAAAGACAGGCGGGAAACAGTTATCATAAGACCATGGCAACCGCTATCTTTTTTTTCTTTTTTTAGTTTTCCTCAGGGAAAACATTTATTTCCGTGATTAGGGGGAAACAGCGGGGGGACACCGTTTCCCTGAAATCACTTTTATAATCTTTTGTTACCGATGGAAGGGCAAAACATTGTTTTCCTAAGGGGAAAACAAACCAACCAACATTCACTGAGACGTAGTAAGCCTGTATGCTTACCAAAGAGCTCAGCCTCAGATGTGATCCTGTGGGGCTATTATGAGTTGGAGGGGGTGTGTAGGGGAGCGAGGTGAGAGAGGAGAAGGGGGGGGGGGGGGGGATGAAGGGTATTCCTTAAATCCTACCCATTTCGTGAAAATGGGGGGGAAGGGGAGTGATGGTGGAGGGATATGTTTTCATGCTTGTGATTTTCTGTTGTTGGCAGGTTGGTGGTTGGTTTTCTGTTAGGATAGCTAATTTTGCATCTGTAAGTCTGCTTGCTTTATCGTTAACGCACCTTTATACAACACAACGCGATACACATACTCCACACAAGAGGAAAGTACGTGGGGACGGGGTATTACAAGACCAGGCAGGGGATAGAAATGATAAAAGCGTTACAAAAACCGAATACCGACCCTACACCTAGAATCTGGTGGCGTCTCCACGAGGAGTTATCTGTTGGAAGCAAATCCGTGCTCGATCACAAGCTGCCGAGACTTTTTTTGTTGTTTTATCCGTAAATCCGGACGCGGCTCGTGGTTAACACACCTTTCCGGCTTTATAAGTAATTTAATGTAAAGTTCGGTGAAAATCATGTTGTCTCTGTTGGGTATTTATTGCACATAGAAATCTCGAACTAGTAAGAGGAGCACCGCCAAAGTCGTCTATCCCACACCCTGACCCTCTCCTCCCTACATCCCTTCTCACCCCCTCCTCCCCACTCCCCAACCCCTCCCCTGACCTCCGCCATCCCCCCGCATCCCGCTTCCTCCCATCTTCTTAGGACCATGCCCCCCCGATCTCATCCGTGTGCGAATCTGATCTTCCTATCTCTGCCCCCCCCTCCCCCCCCATCCACCCCCCCCCCCCCCAAACGCCCCCGTCACCTCCCCCCCCCCACCCTCTTCTCGGATTCCACACCCCCACTCTCCACTGTTTACCCCCGATCGTGCTGGGCCCAATGCGCAGAATACGCAAAGGAAAATCATAACTTGCACATGGTGTGGTTCGACGGATTGATGCCCCTGCGCCTCCCCGATGCAGCCTCGACAATCCCCCCGACGGGTCCCCCGATGATTCGGTGATGATGAACGCATGACCGCTGGTCACGATGACGACACCCATTGAGGGTGCCACCCATGGATGACCCCATCGGGCTCCCAAGTGAATGTCTTGACCGGTCCCTAGTGCTCATTGTAATACAAGGCCCCGATGCTGCTCAGACTTCTTTTGTTTTACCACCGTTCCGTCTTTGCTGAAAGGACCGGACGGCGGGGGGCGGGGGGCGCCCCCGCGGGGGCCGGGGGACGAGGGACTTTGACGTTGTCTCCGAAGGATGGATACAGGGTGGCCGGAGGCAGGAGTAGATGATCGGGCCCCCACTGGCACCCTGCCGCGATCCGGCCGAAAGACTAAGGCCCGAAACCCCCCCACCATGCTCCACCCTTCCAGCTCAGAAGTCTTACGACCCCCACGAGCGTTAGATTTTTCATGCGCACGTAACGCTTTTTTTTTTTTTTTTTTTTTTTCACCTGCCCAGCGACCCCAGTTTCGTGCTTGCTAACTTGACTCTTGCTTTGTACACCGCGGGGTGTCCGTCCGCCCCGCCCCGCCCTTGCCACCCAGTGCGCCCCCCGCAAAAGTAAGTGATATAAATCATTTAAGTGTCAAGAAAGAATTGGGGATGTTGTGTGTTTGTGTTTAGACTGCCCGCCCTCTGGGAAAATAGTTGTGTGTGTGTGTGCTTGCACGTGCTGTGTGCTGACCCATCCCATAAACCCTGTCTGGTGCCATTTGACAGTTGTTGTTGCTGTTGTTGTTGTTGTTGTTGTTGTACTTGTGAGGTGTGTCGGATGCGGATATTAGCTCTGGTTGGGTAGAGCGCCGGGTACTCTTAGATTGTGTGCGTGATCCTGGCGGGTTTTGAGGGTTCGAACATCCGCCACGGGGCGCCGGCCGCATTTCGGTGTGCGTCAGGGGGATTTTTCCCTCGCTGCGTGATCGTATTAAGCTCATTGTGGGTGTTGTGCGGTATGACTCAGTTACCAGACAGGTTGCCTTCGATTGGGACGTAATAAACCGAGGTTACAGTGTGTGCGTGTGATACGCTTGCGCACTGTTCATCTTGCACGTACAGACGTGCTAGTAATCCACTGTGTGCTGCACCTACTTTCGGATGTAGTAGAGGCAAGCGTTGGCCGGTTGTCTTGGTATGGATGACACGTTACTCATTGCATTGCCAACCTGCGGGTCGTGCGTGTCTGCATGCGTGTGAAAATGATAGATTGTGTGCGTGTGTGCAGTTGTTAGGTAATTGATTTGTGCTGGTAACAGATGGGACATTTTCTGTGATCTTATCAATGTTTCAGATGTTTTGGCACAAAAGATCATCATCATCAAGGTTGTGTCACGTGAGAGCAGGTAGATTGTGGACGCAGAGTGGGAACTCTCTAAGCCATACTGATTGAGGGCAGATGGATGGTTGGACAAGTTCGCTGCAGGCCACTGGGGTCATACGATCCAGAGGGCACAGGGCAGCATCCTAACAGAGCGTGACAGGTCTTGCTAAGACCTTTATCCGCACGGAGTCGCTTTTGACCTACACACCGATCATGGGGGTGCCCTAGACCACAACATTTTTGTGAAGGGCTTTTCCATATTGTTATCCCTGTTGTCAAGAGATTGAATTGCGTGAGCGGTCGTGTAAGACCACACACCTGATAAAAGGGACGGTGCGCTGGGTTCAGAAACTTTTTTCCTAGTTGCTCTTCATAGTCCCAGCTTCAAAATTTGCGTGGGGTCTTGTATCGAACTACCCCCTTGACACTGTGAATAAAGGGGGCAGCAGCGGGCCTGCAAGTTCAATTTTTTTCCTATTTGCTTTCCTGTTCAAATTGCGTGGGTCTTGTGTGTGAGTATAGAAGTGACCCACACCTGATATTAAAGGGCGGTTCAGCAACCTTTGTTTTGACCTATTTTGGTTGTTTAATATCCCTAGCGGTTCAAAATTGCGTGGGTCTTGTTAAGACCCACACCTGATAAAGTGGAGAGCTTGGCCTCTGTCACACCTGCGGTGTGATGCAGGGAGTGTCAGGACAACTTGTTTCCTATTGCTGTGACATCCCTGTTCTACAAGTTGCGATGATCAGGCCTATTCTTGTGCTTCTGAGCTGACCACTAGCTAGTGCTATGCTACGCATTGTATGTCATTTCTTTAATTTAGATCATGCTATGCGGTCACATTCAAGCGGTTCAGCAACTTTTTTTCTATGACCCTTTATTGCGCGAAAGCTTCTATTGTCTTTTTCAAAACTGTGCCACATGATCAGTGGGTTTTACGTAAGAAGACCCACTCGCGTGACTGCATTCTTGCGTTATGGGGATCAATGATTGACGTATAATACAGGTTATGAGCATTCTCTTTCAGCAACATAATTTTATTCACTCCGATGGCCGTATGGCTGTCTTCAGACAATTATACGTGATTAATCTCGTAACAAGTCAATTGCCCATTAAATCTAAGAACGTATGCCGGGGGTATGTAAATAGTTGCCTCTTACTTTTCAAGTGGCTGGTGTCTTAACTATTGAAGCAGAACAGCGGAACTAATGACGATCTCTCTGCTTTTCTGTTTCTTTTTCTTTTGCTTTTCATACTGATCTCTTGTATCACATTGCGAGCGACACTTATACTCAAACATCGCTAAATTTCAGTGACAACGGGGCTCCGGTGTTGTAAGGATCGGGGTTTGAGGAAAATCCTGATGGAATTGTTGCGCCAGTCGGAGCATAGCTCTGTCCGTTCATGATATGTTTTTATTCGAGTCCACTGGGTCATGGAACACCCACTGGGAGAGCACGTAAGGTGGAGGGTCTGTGTGGGGCACTAGGATTCGCGTGTTCAGTGGTCATGCTGGGTCTCTGTTGCGTGCGGCTTCCGTTTGCTGTCCTATGCGCTCTGGCGAAATGCGTCTGCTGAGGTGCGACGTCTGCCTGGTATGAGGCGAACCCACCCGCCGTTAGGTTAGAACAGTGATATTAACATCGAATATGTTCTCATTTTTTCTGCCTGCTTTTAACGCATTGCACTACGCTCATCTCTATCTTCTTGTCATGCTCTTAATCAAAATGGACTTGGTTGCTTTTCTTTTCTCTTTTCTTTTCTTTTTCTTTTCGTCTTCATTAAGTTAGCAATCTCTCTCTTATCTCCCACATCTCTCTTCAGTCCTTCCTCTCCAGACTATCCTCGTGATCAATCTCTCTAAACTGGTTCTCTTCTATCATCCCCTCATCTCTCTGATCTTCTCTCCTCAGGATTACATCTCAGACCTATATCTCTCTGTCTCTCTGTTCGTTCTCCCTCACTTCTCCCGTTCTCTCACTCTCTCATCCCTCTTATTGTGTTCCGATTCTGTACAAAAAGGGAGAGTTACTTTGGTTCAGTATTTTTACCCGAAGTTATCTCCCTCTAAATTCCAGGGATATTCAAATCATGACTGTCACGCCTACAACACCTTACTCTCTGTGAGTGGTCATTGGTCATTTAATTGATTAGCTAGATTTCTACCCCCACCACACACTAATTCCCCCCTTCCTACTTATACTGGCGCCGTGTGGCTTATGTCGTGGGCACCGGTCTCAGTGTATATTGGCCTGATGTCTGAGCCAGGCGATACGCTCGTCTCGCTGACATAGAGGCGACGGTCATAAGCTGCTTAGCCCGTATAGCCGGACAGACGTCTTATGTAGCCTCTCCGCTAAGCCTTTATGGCCGGACCGACCACATGGGCCCGTTATATCTGAACGCCTGTGTATGTTTGAGTTGAAGCTTATGTCCGAACATATTGGGCTGGCGACTCCCCAAGTGGGGTTGTTTCATTTTTTTGTCCGTGACATAATTTCTCCCCCTTGCAAAGACCATGCTCCGCATTGTCTCAAAACAACGGTACAAAAAAACAACAACCGAATTTGCTGACTCACTGATACAAGTGCAAAGTGTTAAAAATTCTTTACAACCAACGGTTTATAAGTTATAAATTCTTCATTAGTGAATTACACTCCAATGAGTTATCATTGACGTGCGCTCTTGCGTTATTTCACTCATTTTATAACGTCCTCTGTCGCGCACTTATTCACGATTCCCCTACCTGCGGATTTGCCATTTCTTCTCTTCACAATTCTTATGAAAAGCACAATTATATATGATCACGATCCAGACACTTCCTGAGGAATCTCCATCCTATACTTTTGCTAATAATGCATCACACACAAGCGACTGTATGCTCCAAGCATAACATCATTCTCTTGAGACACGTTCACAATAGAAAAATATGAACATGTCTCTCACAAAATTAATATGAACCTTAGCCAACTGGGATTGGACCCATATCCAATAAACATTACTGTCATCAAACACTTATTATCAACAAAGCTCCCGGATATGGACTGACTTCCTCTGATGTTGCAGCTTGCTAGAATACACGGCTTAATAGTCAGCTCCGTCATTTCTGTCGAACCCGGGAATGTACTGCTACTCGGTACACTGTCAGGGGCGCAGTGCATTGCCCAACGCAGAACCCTGCTGTTTTTCAGCTGTTGCCTCATGCAGGAATTTGAGTGGGTGGTGATCTGTCTCTATCGCGAACTCTTTTCCATACAAGTTTTGTGGCTATTCTGCACGGCCACACGACAGCTAAAATCTCACTTCTCCACCGTTGGTACCTTCTTCACACTTTGGCAACTTCCTGCTTCCATTACCCACAGGAAACTTCGTCCTCTTCTTGGCTCCTGCAGCATTACTGCACCTTTCCCACCACATGATGCATCGGTTCCGCAACAAAATGGTTTGGACATATCTGGTTGCTTCAAGAAGGGACGGTCCTTGTCTTTCCAGCACGTCTGTGCTGTTGCTTGCATCTGCTGCGTTTCTGACATTCGACCACTGCCGGTTCCCTGCCTTGTCCAATTCACTGTGAAGGACTCGTGTTTGCAGCAAAATTTGGGACAAAATCCCTATATGAACCCAAATTAAAACCTAGCAGGACTCCTGACTTCTGTTTTGGTCTTTGGTCTCTATGATTTCATCATCTTCTCCTCCTTGCTCTTTCCCGGCTCTGTTCTTTGTGTCGCCTCCGTCAACTAAAACTAGGAACTTCCCCCAGCTTGCGTAAACCAACCTGGCCACTTTGTTGGTCTGGCTGTGAGATGGGCTTGTCTAAACCTCTCTAAAACTTGATCCTAGCTGCCGCATATGCTCCTCCCATGTCTCGGTTGGTATCAGATTGTCATCCATGAAATTAACAACACCTTACAATCCCTGTTCTATTGCTTCCTCATCATCCGATGTGATGATCTGCAGGTGCGTTTTGACCATCCCAAAAGGGAGTACTCGCCACTGGTTTAGCCCCATAGGAGGGGAGAATGCTGTGGACCTTCCTTTGTGTCTCACGCAGGGCTATATGCCAGTAACCTTGCTCAGATATATCCTGTGTGAAATACTGGTTTGGCTTGTGGCGATTCTGAGCGAACAGGTATTCCCTTGTATGTTAAGACCTCAGCATCGTACACTTGGTGAACTGTTCAAGAACGTCTAGAGTCGACACGTGATTTCGATGCTACACCTGTCTTCTTTTCTCTCTCTTATGTCGGACGGGTGCATACTATATGAGGATTTGGACGGTTCATTCTACCCAGGTCAATCATCTTTTCTACCTCCTCCTCGATAGCTGGCTTGGTGGCATTGGGTTGGGTAGGCTTTCAATGTACGGGTTTCTGTGTTGTCAACTCCACCACGTACTTGTCTCTAGAGTTGTCCTGCCTGGTGTTATCAGTTCTGGGACGCCCTATTACTGTTTAGGAAAGCCCCCTAAAACTTCCCCCTGTCTCATTCTGTATAGCCCTTCATTCAGTGAAACATCCCTGTATGACTCTTCCCCTGGAACTCAGGCAAACAAATTCTCTCCTTCTTCTGCTGGGTCTCCCTCCACCTCCATCTATGATTGCTGCTGGCCTATGTGCTGTCTCTCACGATGAATATTTGTGCGGAGGTAAATTTGCATGGAATAGTTTTTGATTTCCCATTCTCTATCGATTAGGTAGTCCTGATCTACCTTTTCAACTGATGGTGATTTGGGTCCTTTCTAATGAATCAGCAGGGGTTGTGATCCAGTGGGAAGCCAGTAAAGGACTTGGTCTCCCACCTTGAGGAATGGCTTCACTCACCTTCCGGCATACTGTTCTTTGGACGACCCTTTGCACATCTGCAACTCTCCCTTGCGAACTTTACTTGTCTCCTCGTGGCCTATTGCGTAATGTATACCACATACTGATATGTGGTTTTGACTTCTTCGGATCTTCCTGTTTCTCCGGAACACAGCTCTTTGTGATATGCAAACCGGTCCCCGATTCTGTCTCGCCCATACAGCAGCTCCAATTTGGCGACAGCCTGGCTTTCTGAGGGGCTTACCTGTAGGAACAAACAGTGACGCTTGGAATGTAGCGGTCCCAATTCGGTGGCCTTTCAGCACAGAGCTTCTTTTAAGAGCCCCGTCAGACACCGTTGAATCTTTCACCAAGCCATTGCATGTGATGGTTATGGTAGTGAAAGAAGCTGTTGTGATCCTAGCAGCATGTTGACCTCCCTCATCCTCGCCCTGAGGTGATCGTGTCCCCATGTCATGAGAATTTGTGCTGGCACACCACGCGAAGAGAAGATTCTTCCAGCCCTTCTGCGTCTGTTGCCGTATATTATCGCCTTTCAGTGCATCCGCTTCTGGGTATTCTGGTCGCGTTGTCCACTGGTGTCAACACATACCTGTGCCCAACCTTTGGAACAGGGAGCGATTGGGCTATCAGGTCATACAGCCACCCTCATGAATGGTGTGTCAATTAAAGGAGGATGTTTAGAGGCGCCTTCTCCTCTTCAACCTCTTGTGGCTGACCTTTGACTCACGTAACATGACATGCATAGGAAACGCTTGTTGTCTGCCATTGCTCCTGGCCAATGAAAGTCTTCAAAGTTTCGGGTCAGCTGTTTTGCTGGTGCCGAGGTTGACCGCCC
Source organism: Conus ventricosus (assembly GCA_018398815.1). Lineage (NCBI taxonomy): Eukaryota > Metazoa > Mollusca > Gastropoda > Neogastropoda > Conidae > Conus > Conus ventricosus. Next base: position 40,509 of record JAFLJL010015838.1, on the reverse strand, counting down.
ATGAGCGACTCGTGAACCCACTGTCATGTCACTGTGTCAACGATAACCTGCTTGGTACCTCACTAACGGAGTGGTCACTTACTGTCTTCCCTTGGTGATACACGCGGTACAACTGCCGCCTTTCAAGAAATTCTGTCCTCACATACTCTAACCTCCTGTTTTCTATACTCCTCTTCCTGCATCTCACCATGGGTACTTCTCGAGCGATGGGGTCTGGTTCCTGTGCTGCCCTAAAGACTGTCAGCTCTGGCCACATCGATGCCTGACTTCCTTGCCGGAATCGACTTAACGGGTTTATCATCCTTTCCCTCATTCTTGCTCCGTGTTTGTTACTGCTGCCCCCTTGTTGACAGTCAACACAACTCAGGATCCCCTGGATCCCTTGCACTGGAATATTTCCAATGATCAACTCGTGAAGGGGTTTCTCCACACCAAACGCACGACATCTCGCCTGAGATAGTAAGGGGACTACTTCTATTTGCAACTGGAAACTCCCTCACTGTGCCATCGGTTAGAGTAAGGTATGGATTTGCCCTGTCAAATCCCCTTCTATCGGACACAGCGTTGTTGTACTACCCGCATGAAACGTGAACCAGTGTTCGTAACTCTTTCACCCTCTGCTGCCAAATCCACCCTTCTTCCACTGGTAACGAACCATATCTGGATTGTGCACCTCCTTCCTGACACTGGCACTGCTGTCCAGTTTGCTGCCATAGGCTATGCATATGCCATAGGCTTGAACTTCCACCCTCTTCCGATTGGATCCCTTTTGGTTCCTCTGCAGGTCGTTTCCATTGAGACCCTTATCCACTTCTTGCAAGGATGCTGCCTTCTGGAACCTCATAGCGACAATCCCCTCGCCACATGTCCCTTCTTGTGAAAATGGAAACACTAATGTCCTTTGCCCTGCTTCTGCCCCGCAACTCGGGTTTGCTGACTTTCCAAGTAACTAACCTGGTCTCCTTGCACTCTCTCACTGTGACTTGCACCTGTTTATCCTGCTCCTTAGGGCCCAAACGTGCCTCTCTATACACCTCTGCGAACTTCTACACAACCTTCTGCTGTCTCTGGCTGTCTCTCTTTCAAATGTATGGTTAACTCAGGGCCGCAATAAAACATACCCTGACAAAATCTGTTCTTTCATAACTTAGCTGATATATCTCATTTCATCAGCGTAACTCCTTCTTCGTACACTCTACTCTAAACATTTCTCAAAATTAGTGATCTAGACGTGCACCTATACTGAGTGTACGTTTTCCTGCTTGCAATCTTGCGGAACGAAATTTCTTCGAATCCTTCACTCTGTGAGGTCAAATCCCTTTCATTAAAGACTCCTGCACAGGTCCCAAAATCGAGACTGTTGTTTGCTGGTAAGCAGTGGAAAATCCTGCTATGCCCTTACCGTCAGTAACGCCGACAAAATGACTGCCCACTCTTCTGAAGGCCAACCCTCTGACTGGTCGCAAACGTTTCAGCAAACGGACTGATGTATGCATCAATCGAATCGGTTCCTTCGTTGAATTTTGGCAACTTGGGTCTGGGGAGCATAGCTGTGCACAGAGTACTGGAAATGAACTTACATCTCGGTGGTCTCCATTTGTATTTCACTTTCTCCTAATTCTAATTGAACTTTAATCTTTCTGTTTTTCCCTGCGCTTACTTTAGCCTTTCTGTTTCCTGCGTTTCCCTAGCTTTATTCTTTCATGTTTCCTCCCGAGCCTGATTATCATTGCCTGAATACTTAATCTTTCTGTTTCTGAGCCTCTACTGCCGATACGGCGTATTTACGCTCGTTCATCTCTGTCATCTTTTGTTGGCTTTGCAACGAATGCACGGCAACTCATCTCTGTGTATCTAGGCTCGAGCGACGCTCACAAGTCTGCTTCAATAGGGGTGTTCTTTTCTTCCGCCATTATATCTCTTTCTTTTTTTTTTTTTTTGAACAAGTTTTTATTTTTACGACAAGCCAAAAGGGGGTGGGTTACACCGACACGGAGTGACGTATTTGCACATTCCTTTGATATGATAATATTTGCTTGGGACAACGTAGTTTGTTTTTATAAGTACGCCCAGCGCCTGACCCACTATGAGAGCGAATTTTATAGGGCATTCTGTGCGAAATATGTACTCTGGGGCTGAAATGCCAAGCCTTGTTTGAACTATCTTGGAAGCAAGCCAAGCCTAGTATTTAACTTATCTTGGGAACATAAAGGTAAGGCAACCCCTTGTCTTAGGATTACATAATTGTATCCCACCCAGCTTCCTATATGTGAAGTTTGGAACTATTATAATTAAATGGGCCAGAATTTTCCTGGCAGGCTCGCCAATTTATTGTTCAACCTCGGTGTAATGTCTGTGGTGGAAGGAATAGCGCACAGCCCAAACACACTCACAGCTTGCTTACGTTATCATTCATATATCTTGCATCCGTCACATCAAACCACTTGTGGTAAAGTCTATAACTTTACTTCACATGATCATAGAACGAAAACTTAAATGCATATGGAATCAAACATATTTAAAAATTCTCTCTTTCCTGAACTTCACAATTCATTATCTAAAAACATAATTGACTAACCAGGGTTCCAATTAGGTTTCTACTTTTCCTGGCCAGGTTGATCTTAACTATTCACGAATCACTGTCTTTTCTCTTTTCTTTTGTTTTTCTTTTCACTGTCTCTTTCACAACTACGACACAACTGCTGGCTCTGGTTTTTGGTCTGATGGAGCCTGGTCAGGTGTGACTGTTGGCGTTGGTCTGTGGTTCTGCTTGGCGAGTGACGTGCTGCCAGAGTATGGGTCGAACCCAAGGTTTAGGATAGAACATTGACTATCAACATCGATCTGTTCTCCTTTCTTTCTTCCTGCATTAACGCATTGCACTCTCTCTCTCTCTATCTTCTAGTCTGCTCTTATTCAATGGACTTGGTTGCTTTTCTTTTCTATCTTTTCTTTCTTTCTTTTCTTCTTCATTTGTTGCCAACTCTCTCTCTCTCCACATACTCTCTTCAGTCCTTCCTCTCCAGACTATCTCGTGCTTATCTCTCAACTTGGTTCTCGTCTCTCCTCCCCTCTCTGCTCTGCTCTTCTTCTCCTCATGAGATTACACTCAGACTCTCTCTCTCTGTCTCTCGTTTGTTTACTTTTTTTTTTTTTCTCCCCCCCCCTCCTTCTCCCGTTCTCTCACTCTCTCATCCTTCTTATTATGTTCCGATCTGTCAAACAAGGGGCGAGTACCTATTGGTCAGTATTTTTACCCGAAGTTATCTCCCCTAATTCCATTGGATAAGCAAAATCATGACAGTCACGCCTACACATCCCTTTTACTTCTGTGGTGGTCAATTGGTCCAATTTAATTGTTTAGCTAGGATTTCACCCCACCACACACTACCTTCCTCACTTCCATAACTTAACTGGCGCCGGGGGGCTTAAGTCGTGGGCACGGTCAGTGTTACATGGCCAGCAGATGATGTCTGAAGCCAGGCGCAACGACTAGTCTCGCTAGACATCGAGGCGTCGGTCATAAGCTGCTTAGCCCGTAGAGCCGGTAGACCGTCTTCCTGATGCCTCTCGCTAGCTTAATTGGCCGGACCCGACCATTGGGCCCGTCTATTCTGACGCCTAGAATGTTTGAGTTGAAGCTTATGCCGAAATAATTGGCTGGCGCCTCCCCAAGTTGGGTTGTTCTTTTTTTGTCCGTACAGCCTCTAGCCGAACAGGGCTTATATAAGTATTCATTATTATTATTATATTATTATAAGTATTCATTATTATTATGATTTTTTTTAGTACGTGCTGCTGTTGTTGCTGCTGTTGTTTGGCTGTTGCTGCTGCTTGTTGCTGTTGCTGCTGCTGGGTTGCTGCTGTTGCTGTTGTGTTGCTGTTGCTGCTGCTGTGACTTTTTTTTTCTTTTCGTCTATGGAGTGGATTGGAGGAGGGTGGGGGGGTGTTAAAATGGGTTGTGGGGTCGTAAGGGAGTAGAAGTTTACTGGAAGGGGGCCTGGTAGTGAAGGAGAATTTTGTCCACTGAGGCGATGGGAGAGTGATACGGAGGGAGGTGGTGGGGGGGGGGTGGGGAGGCGGGGGGGGGGGGGAGTGACATGGCTGGGGGAGGCTGAATTCGGGGGCTGTGGGGGGTGCGGTATGGATGAAAGACGAGAGACGGGAGAGAGAGGAGAGAGAAGAGAGAGAGAGGGGATGTGAGAGAGAGTGAGAGAGAAGAGTAGGAATGATAGACAGAGGAAGAAAAGAGGGAGAAAGAAAGAGAGAGAATATGAAATGAAAATGTATACAGTTTCTCAATGTCATCAGCAAAACTGCTATTTGACATGGGTTACACTGCTTGAACAAATTAAGAAAAAATCAAAATCAAAAGAGAATCAGAAGCAAAATAGAAATTAGTAAAACATCAAAAATAGCCAAGCAACCAACAGGCCTAGTCAATCAGTTGGAAAGGGACAATAGGACTTTATAAGAAAGAACATTATTCTACTTAAGTATTGTAATCGCTTCCTTATGGAAGAATACTTGCTTCTTGCGATTTAGCAATAGATTTTTAAAGTTTTCACTATCACTCTGTAACAGAGGACTAAGTCACGGTTCTTCTGCTATTATGATTTAAAGACATTCGCTTTTACCCCGTACCTCTTGCATACACCTCGCGACTGAGAAAGAAAAAGTGGGAATGTCATCTTCTATATTAAAATATTATACAGACAAGACAAGGCAGGACCCGACCCGAACCGCCGACCCTGAGTTCACAAGTGTTCTTTCGCTTACTATAAAACAGTCCCTCATTCCAAAAAAAACCCAAAAAATAAACAAAACACAACTAATTGCTGTAAGAGTCAGTCATGTTTCTTTTTTTCTTTTTTTTTTGAAACAATAAAACCACCCCTTTTTTTCGCAGATGAAAAAGAAACAATTATCTTTAAACACCTATTTTGTTATCTGCCCCACTTATGGACCTCCAATCTACTGTTATTGAGACGGAAAGAGGGGAGTTGAAACCTTGGGCCTGTGGAGAATAGTCGGCTAAAAACGTGAGCCACCGAGTGCATAAAAAGGGAGCTTACTGGTAAAGAACAAACGAGCGCTGTTCGTCTTGTCGGTTAATGCGATTGGCGGCAGTCCACTGCGAGAGGCTTTTGTTTTGTGGTGTTTCTTTCTTTCTCGCTCTTCTCCCTCTCCCTCTTCTCTCTCTCTCATTTTCTCTGTCGATACGTCTCTGTCTCTCTCCTCTCTCTTTGTCTGTGGCAGCACGTCGTCGGGCGCGGCGTGCGCGCGCGTGCGCGCGCGTGCGCGGTGTGTGTGTGTGTGTGTGTGTGATGTGTTGTGTGTGTGTGTGTGTGTGTGTGCATGTTGTGTACAGTGCGGCGTGTGGTGTGTACGTGGCGTGTGTGCGACCGTGCTGCGTGAGGGCGTTCGTGCGTGAGTGCGTGAGATAGAGCGAGAGAGAGAAGTGTGTATGTATGGTGTGTGCGTGTGTGGTGCGCGCGCGCCCCGCTTGCGCTTCGTGCGTGTTTTTCTTGTTCTTTTTTAATGGGGGTGGGGGGGGGGAGAGACAGGCTGAGGGATAGGGGGTTGAAAGCTGGGATGGGTGAGTGAGAGGTTTGTGGTGCCAGGTGATGACCAACTGGGGAGTAGACGTGGGAAAGCGTGGAGATGGAGCTAGATGAATGTTCAGTCCACTGCGGCAGGAGGGGAAGGAGAGTTGGAGGAAAGAAAACGAAAACGGTGGGGGTGGGTGGGGGGGGGGGGGGGGGGGGAAAGAAAGAAGAGGGGTGCGGGAGGAGAGTGTAGGGAAAGTGTTTAAAAGGATTGAAGGTGAGTGAGAGAAGAGAGAGAGGGAGACGAGAGAGACCAACACAACATGAGTGAGAAGAGAGGAAGAGACAGGGACAGACAGGCAGGCAGGCAGGCTGACGGAGTACACTGGACACAGAAGGCGGGGGAGGAAAGAGAGAGACGGAGACACAGAGACACAGAGACAGTAGGGCAGGCGACAGAGACACAGAGTCAGCAGGGATAGGAGACGGGGTCAGTGAGACTCAGGAGAGGGGGGGAGGGAGAGAGAGGAGGGGGGAGGGAGAGAGAGGGAGACTGGGAGACGCTGAAGTTGGGATGAGATGGGAAGGACGGGAGGGGGGGGGGGGGGGGGGAAGGGGGCGAACGAAACAGACCGCTAGGACACAGAGACAGAGACGAGACATTGAGCGGACGGAGGCGAGGTGTGGAGGGTTGATCCAGCTTCCCCCTGTTCTGCGATGTCCCCCCCCCTCCCTTCCCCCCCCCCCCACTACACACACATATTGTGGCTGTCAGATGCGCGGGCGCGCGTGAATATGCGTGTGAATTGCGGTGCGACGGTACGTGCGCGCACGTTTGCGCGTGGGTGGTGGGTTGGGTTGGAGTGGTGTGTGTGTGTGTTTGTGCATGTTGTGTGTGTGTGTGTGTGTTTACGCGTGCTTTTTTTCATAAATGTCTGTTTTTTGGTAGGTAAAGGTGTGAATATCGGCTGTGTGTCTGGGAATACGTATATTTACACACGAAAAAAAGGGACCGACCGACGACAGACAGACAGATGTTGGGAGGGGAGTGGGAGGGGGTGGGGAGGGACAGTGACACTGAAACAGTAGAGAGGAAGAGTACAAGGAGCATAAATGCAGTGCGAGAAAAACGCAAATACAAAATCCCCAGACAGAAAAAGAAAATTAAATTATAGACGCGGAGAAACCCCACAGAAGACAGGAATCTTCCACACACGCGATCGCAGGCGCAAGAGCACGCGAGCCTTACGGGCGTGTGTGTAGTATATTCGCGTGCTTGTGGACGCAGGTGCGTTCGTTTCCATGACTGGTCAGGAGGAACAATGACCAGTGCGGCGGTCCGTGCGTGGGTGGACAGCACCGATCTAAGCTGGCCTCTTTGGCCAGCCTTCACCTTTGACCGTCTGACCTGTCCAAAGTCGTTCTAATCTCTTGATGTCCGGAGCTGACCTATGCTGTGGCGGTCGCCTACAGCATGGATGAGAAAGAAGCAGGCTAAAAAAACGCAAAAACCGGTCATACCTGCGGCCCGCAAGAAAGTTGAATCTTTTGGGCAATTGTGTGTGTGTGTGTGCGCGCGCCGTGTGTGCGCGCCGTGTGTGCGCGCGCGTGTGTTGTGGGCGCGGAGCATGTGTGAGGTGTGTGTGTGTATGTATGTGCGCGCGTGCGTGTTGTGTTGTTGTTTTCCAAGGCCTTCCTATATTCAGATTATAAAAAAATGCTACGACCCGCTAACAAATTGAATGATCGTATATCATTTGCTTTGTGATGCAACATGAAGCAGTAAAAGGAAACATAGTATCAGTACAATGTTGAAACAAACGCCTAATCCGAAAGTAACCATTTCCAAGACGGCCTTCCTCTCCCGCCCCCTCCCTCATCCCCACCCCCTCCCCAACTTCCCCATCCCCCTACCTTACATACACAGTGGTGTTCGGGATAAGTGCTGTTCTGATCAATTTACTGGTCACATACATAGATGACATCCCAAAGAATAAACAACTGTACAAACACAGTGTAACTCTTAGATTAGCGAAGTCTAGTCCGTATCTATCTCTCTCCTCCTCTCCATTGACCGGATGTCTGGGAGACACGATGGACGTCTGCGGGCCAAGATCCGGCCGCCCCGCCAGCCAGGTCTGTCTCTGCCGCTCTGATCAGATGGGCTGGTCCATTCGGGACCACTTCTTTGATGTTGTCCTCCCAGTTCTTGCTGGTCGTCCGCGTCGGCGGCCACCTTCCAAATTCCTTGCAGCACTGTATATGGCATGCTTTGTGGCGATGACGTGACCAAACCATGTCAACTTCCTCCTTTTCACAAGCGCTAGGAGGGGTTTCCTGCGGGCCATGCACTGATGTCATTGGCACGAACGAAGTCGGTGGTCTTCCAGGAGAACCCTAGCATGCGTCCTGTAGCGCTTGGTCTCAAAAACGATTGGACTCTTCTGGTCGTCTCGGGCTAGTCATGGTCCAGCGTTCTCGCCGCCATAGAAGCAGATGGACTGAACTCTGGGCTTTGTAATAGTGTGATCTTTGTTGGAAGCGATGTCTTTGCTGCTACCAGTACTTTTCCAGTTTTGCCATGTGATGTGTTGCGAATGGCTAGCCTGGTCTTGATTTCGTGTGGAGCGTCCCGTCCTTTGGCGAGTGTGGCCGCGAGGTCTTATAAAAGAGCGTCCACAGCACATCGTGCGTATTGCGTTCATGGTGATACCGTCTGTGTACTCTACGAAAAAAAAAACATACAATAGAAGCAGCCGACAGCGGTCCCGTGCGAATGACTTTACATCCCGAATTCGCGCTAGAAAGCTCGTGGGTTTCCATACTTGAATGAACGTATATATTAAAAATGAATCCGAATAGGTATATATAACAGTGCGCTGACTAGTTGAGATGTGAATCTGACATAGCTGGGCATTCCTTTAATACAGTGTTTTCTATGATGGCAAAGAACTAATATGTCGCTTGTGTTATCAGGCTAAGAACAGTGAAATTATTTTCTCCGTTTTTGCTGTCAGGACCATAATGAGTGAGTTTCATCGATCAAAGTATTGATTTGATCCTATGGTTTTAAATCAACGTACCGATAGCAAACAAGAGATGGAATAGTTCTCTTCCATCTTGCAGTGTACATAAAGCGACTACGAAAAGTATATTCATAGTAGTTGGGTGGGGCTGTTGTGTGTGTGATTGCTTTTTTTATTTCATTTCTTTATTGGGCAAACTTTTTATTTTTTCGTGGATTGTGGGTGTCGCAAACTTCAGTAGGGATTTTTTCATAGCCTGACAAAATATTCGTATTATGCCTCTCTCTCACTCTTCGGTCTATCTCATTCCATACTCTCTCTCTTCTCTTCGCTCTACTCTTTCACTCTCTCTCGCTCTACTCGTCTCCTCTCTGCTTATTGTTTAGAACGGACAGAGAACAACTTCTAGATCATATTCAAACTTGTTCTGTTATTTGATTTTTTTCTAGAAAGAAATCTGTCTCACAATATTTGATCCATCCTGCTTCAAATGGCACTGTTACGAGCTAGATTAATCTCTGCCTCTGAGTGACAATAATCTACCGTACACAGTGTAAATCTAGGATAGAAACCTATCCTCTGTTGTAATAGAACACACCATAAAAGGAGGAAAATGAGCATCACACGATTTGCTCCTGCTTCCAGATATTTTGACCCTGCCACCGAACAGAAACTGGGGGACCCTGGCGAAGCGTTTTTTCAGTGTGGTACCCTGGTTAAGAAATTATTATATTTAAAACCCAGCCGACCGCAAAAGGCCAAATCAGGGCTGTCACAGCACTGGGACCAACTCACAAGTCATTTAAATGGTGAAAAAAAAAAAAATATCAGTCATTACCCGCAACCTTTAGAAATACATCTTTTCTAAATCACACACCAATATTTCGTTAAAACACTTTCATCCGTAAAATCTTGCGATCGCGATGAAACAAAGTTGATCTTTCAGAAATTTTAAAGATCACATAAGTTGCCAGCTTCTTGAAGCAGTGTCCATGGTAGCTTGGTGACTCCCTCACGGAGAAGAAGACGACTCGATTACTTCAAAACAGTTCTTAAAGACCCTCCTCAATCGCCAATGCTTCGGTCTTCCTCTGGCAAAAAATCAACCAAGACATACAGCGCAACCGCACCCACATCCCCTAGCCGTCGTCTCTTGAACAAACGTTTCAAACAACGTCCTGTTCCTGTCACACTGTCACTTTGCCCACGCGCATTCAGAGCAGCTTTACTGCCATACCACACGCAATCATTCCAAACAACCAAAGGCCACTACCAAATGTTTTTTCTTCTCCTCCACTCCTCCTTTCGGGAAAACCCTTTACTCAATCACATCAAACAATTTATAAAACAGATTTTATACATGTACACTCTTTCCACAGAGAGGCAAACTAACACACGCAAGACTTCTAAAGTCACGGCTTCACACAAATTGGCCCACAAAATCCAGACGGCAGGAAATAATGATTTCTTTCCACTCCTTAATGCTATGGCTGCATCCAAATTAAGACTCGCTCCAATCCTTTCATGATTTCCAGTCTACACTCAGACATTCGTATCGCCCCTCCATGATTTCTCACCGTCCTGAGATATGACTTCCCGACATCCTCTCCCTCACCGCTCCTGTCACTGGAGAGAAGAGTTTCAACTCCTCTCCCTCGACATCTCCTGTCCCTGGAAAGATACGAGTTTCCCAGACATTCCTCTCCCTGGAGTCCTTAATTCCTGGGGCTGCCTACCGGTGTGTTCCCCACAACCATGGCCCATCTTCACCACCTCAAGGTTGAAAGGAGAAGGCGAAGAGGGAAAAAGGTGAAGGGCTTAAAACACGAATAAGTTTCTGTAAGTAACCAAGCTTTCCCAATTAACATTAATTCTTTTCTTTCTCTTTTCTTTAAGTTTCCCCGGTATGGCTTCCCCAACTTCTATCGCTCACCCTGGTAATGACCTGGTCAGTCAGCGAGGACTCAACGTCCTGACAGGTTCGAGTCTCTAGGACCATCTGCTGGGCTAAAACTGAATTCTTATTCCTCCCTCCTCCTAGTGAGTGCAATACTCAGTGTTCAAAACACATGACCAGCACCGTTACCTAGCCTTGGTTAAACTATCACTCAGTGGTCACTTTCACCCAATCCCACCCTGTTTTTCTTGAATGAGTATAACTACAATTATTTGGGACGTTTTCCCGCTACACTAGTCAGGCAACATGAATATTTCTTCCTTTTTAGTAGTGGAGCATGGGGGAAATGATTCATATCATCTAACTACATAGTGATGGAGCGTCCACATGCCTGATGTGAGGCTACTCACATGACACCCCCCCATCCAAGGTTGAAAAAATTTTTCGTTTCTCAGAAAATTTTTAAAGGATAGACTACTTCACTTAAATCCCATCTTCAGCCCATGAATCCAAAAATGTGTATCCATCACACATGATTCACCAAATTAAAACTCAACGTAGTATGAATCAATCATCCATGATACCACCATAAATACATATTTCAAACATCCAGTTTCAGTCTTTTCTAAAAAAAATACATAATTGATCACCATACTTCACAAAATCCATTTCACAATTACATGGATAAAACAATTAGGATCTTAAACAATTTCAAAGTACAAATTGTAGTTCATACATTAAGATGTAACACATATTGTCTCCTTGATCTTCGTCCTCACATCATATGTTATTCAAAACCCTCAATGACGAATGAGGAATATTTTCCAAGGTGTAAATGTTGTCTCAATAGACATTGTAAACAAAATAACCATAATTTAAGTCCATTGAAAAAGTCACATGCTTCCATTGTTGACAGTGACAAATGAAGAAACAATTCGGTTTGTTCCTCATTGCATAATCAAAACAAGTGTACTAACATTTCTAAAGGGTAATTCGCACTTCACACACTATAAAATCATCTTCACATGCAAGTAAGCCAAATAGTACATGATGATTTTTCATTACTAACGAAAGAATAAAGCAAAGAATAGTAAGATAAAACCAACACACTATTTTTTTTGCATGTAAAACATATAGTCACTTCAACAAGCAATTAAAGCATAAATTACCACTTTGATTTTAAACTGTCAGTAGCAATACAATGCCCCAGTCAAATGTGAGGCACACCGTAATCCATTTAACAAAGACAAAACAGAATAGTCTTTCCACTTAAGACAGTTTACATTTGGTCCATGAAATATTCATACCCGTGACAATAAATCTGCCATGACATTTTGTGTTCCAGCACTGGATCATGGTAAATTGGGAATTCCTGCAATGGCGGCCCAAAGACCACCTTAATAATCTGCTGTTCTATAGTTTTATGACGAGTGCAAGAACGACAGTGGCCTGTGGTTCAGTCAGTAACCGAAACTTTTTTCCCAGTCAAGAACCTGGCAAACATCTCACATTTCCATTATCCCCAAAAAATTAAGACCAAGCACTCTCCTCTCATAGAGAGTATTTCTCCTGTTCTTTGAGAACTTCCTTACTGGCGTATTGCACTGGATGTAACAAAGCACTTTTCTTCCTGCAACAGTACCTGCTTCCCATTCCCTTGTGGAACTGCATCAGTTTCCTCAAAAATAAGTCTTCTGATGAGGGAGGTAAACAAAAGAACAGAATTGATTTTTGAGGCTGTTCTGAACACAGCTCCAAAGCCTACTGTCACTCATCAGACCACACAATACGATTTGTTCTTGCGTCGCCTATCGTCAGTTCAGGTAAAAGGATCACGTGTACAGGGACAGCAAAGTGGGGTACAATTCGTCTGAGTAAACAACAATCCGATGATACCGGATCTGTTTTTCTGTAGTGTGTTGGTTAGATAAAATCTGTTTCCACTTTCTTTCGCTTCTGGCTAAAAACATACAATTTTTCGCACTGCAATAGTAGTGACACCAAAACATCGAGATTTTGAAACCAGGGCAACGAATTTGTAGGATGGTCCTGCAGGTCAACCCAAAACATCTGAGTCTGAAATAACTGCTCGCGAATTATGAAAGGAGTCACTCCATGACTTTGCAGCAACAAAATTACGTCAAAAAAACTGACGTGCACCACATTCATGTTTTCAGGCACGTCATTCATTCTAGGCAAAAGAACTGGGCATTTGCAAACCGAACTGGCAATTTCGTTCTTTGGAAAGAGACCAAAGGTGTTTGAAATGCGGTCTTTCTTGTCATCTCAGCCATTTGGAATCTGCCATATCCTTTATTCATGTGCACTATTTCACAAATATTTTCCTTCTGAACTGACACAGAGGAGTCTTCAATGTCTGGGATGGCTCGGCATCGAACACAGTGATCTTATTTAATTTCCTGTAATCGATGTCAGAACGCAACCGAGCATCAGGTTTGTCCACACATACAACTGGTGAGCTGTGTATGGAGATGTAGCAGGTTTCTATGACCTTAAATCAGCATTACTTTTGATTTCACTCTTTTCGACCAAACAATCTTTTGTTGCAAAAAGGGAGGGGTATGGTCTGGGTTCGCACTGGTATTTCAGAATAGTTAACATGAATACTATGGGGTTCAATCCAGTCACTGAACCCTTGGGTATCTGTCAACACATCCTGAAAGTTCTTCAAAATTTCTTTTGAGTCTGTTCTGTTTGACTTGAAGACAAAGGAGGGGGGGGGCATTGTTTTATGTGTCACAAAATCTAACATCATCATAGTTTCACCATTAACAGACAGAGTAGAGGGTACAACATCACTGCACTGGTATATGTAACACTCCTACATTTGCTGTTTCCCCACATTCACGCTTTGATCTGTCCCTTACGTTACATTGGGTACAAATTCATCACTGATAATGCTGTCATGTTACAACAGTTTCTGACACAGGACTATATCTCAACTCAACTGTGACTGGTAATGGCAAACATTTGTACGTTCTACTTACTATTCTTCAATCAGTTCCCATGAATACCTTCTCAGTGTTTGCCCATTATGATACTTATAATTAACTGAGCAGAAAGCTATATTTACGACCACCTGAAATAGGCGGACGCCTTCCCCATATACACGAAGGGCTTTGGTTATGTCTCAAGATTAGGTAGCAAAGACTTATCCCCCTACACTGAAGGAACGTACCTTCACTTTATCTATCAGCAAAGACCTGTACATCATCAGTTGTTCCCCATCAGCATGACTGTTGAGCAAGCTCACATTCATCACTTCAAAAACGATTACAGTTCATAAACGTATTGTTAACAGTTTTAACTGAGTCAGGGATGTCCGTCTTTTTCGTCCATTGTTGTCATACGTAGATCCAAAGGACGCCTTGGCGAGTGTCCGAAAAGAAGCTACAATGGTGAGAATCCATCGTTTCGGTTACGGCAGCTTTCCATTGTATGCGAAAAGCAAAGCCGGTATTGAAACGATCCCATTTCATGGGGTTCCTGCCTTGCAACATTCTTCAACATGGACTTTTAACGTTCCATTGAAACGTCAACCATGCCATTTCGATTAGGGGATGATATCGTGGTTGAAATGGAACAATTGAACAACAGTCTGTAAATATCTCTCAATGAGATCGAAATGAATTCGTTTCCCACAATCCGAGCATTGGGACGCTGGAAGACCCACTCTGGAAAAATCGCTAAGAGAGCTTCAGCGACAGACACCTTATTCATTTTCTTCAGTGGAATCGCTTCTGAGATACCTTGTCGCTGTAATACCACGCAAAGTTAAAATAGCGATAATTCCCGAAGAGACAGTGGTAAAGGCACAAGATCACAATAGACACCTTCCGAAATGGAACGGGAAAATTGAGAGGCATATTTGTGTAACAAAGTGCATGTCAGGGCGACTATACTATTTGAATGTACTTCATTGGTTTGACATGGCCTGTTCGTTACGGAAGTTACAGCACTAGAGACTCGGTATGTGGTTGTAGAGAGAGGTAGGCTTCCCTACTGTACATTCCAGTTTGTGCCACCGCCCGTGTGGATCAATGCATCCCTCTATAAAACCGTAATTTAGTAGCAACACAGTAAGGGGAGTATGTGAGAGGGGAAGCGTAGACCTGGAAATGAAGGTTGGGTGTAGTGTGCGTACATTTTAATAACACCAGGAAAATGTCCTTCACTGATGTTCTTGCATACGCATGCTGTTTAGCTTACGTGGGTGAGAGAGTAGGTGTTTTCTGGGCGGAAGAGGGAAATCCGCTTCTGGCTATGTCCAGTGTTAGATCTATTTTCATTGTTTTTGCTTTCGAGAAGAGGGCTCACGTCCTCTTGGCTAGCCACTACTTCTTTTTCCACTTCGTCTGAGACCAGCGAATCCGGGCCGAACCCTTCGCTGGCGGAAGGACAGTCCAACTTGGCTTTGTAGGATCCTCATCCTGTACCAGCACTCATTTCTTCAAGTCACAAATCCATGACTCTTACTTCCTTCAGCTCGTATGAGTGGCGGCCTTACTGGTGGGCATTTGGGCTCTTCGTGAGGGGAGGCTTGCCAGTATGTTTCTTCGTCTTAACACACCCCGTTCTGGTAAATAAATTAGTATAGAGGTGATGGTGTTGTTATAATTTCGTTTGGTTTGAAGAAATTTGTACACAAGATGGGATTGGCATTATTTTGTTCAGTTCGTAATTAAGTGACATTGAGGCCTTTATTAAGTTGAAAGTTAAACAAATGGCTGTTGGGGAGCTACTTGTATCTTGACATGTAATCTAAGTTTTACAGTTGAGTGTTCATAATTTGGAATAAATGTTTGGGACTCTGATATCCCAGAAGCGATACTTCAGGATTGAAGCAAAGTATTTATTTTATTCTTTTTTTTTTTTTCATTAAACATCAAAGTCGGACCGAACAGGAACGAGTTGCCGCCCGACTAACAATCAGTCGACTAGCGGAGATTTCCGACGTGGCGCTCCGCCATTGTTTCCGGCTCGTTAGTCTGTTTGTTTGTCTCTGGGTTTTTTATTATTTGGTTTTCTTTTAATGAAAGTATTTTTTTAGATAAAATGGAAGAATGTATGAAAAGTTATGGAATGTCATTTGTATTAATTTAAATGTAATTGTGAATTTCAATATGTTACTACATTGAATGCAATTTGTAATATGAATGAGAATGCAAATGTGAAATTACAATAAGAATTATGAGAATTATAGTAAAGGAAAATAATGAAAAGAAGGAAACAATGATTCGGAGAACCAGATGAAAACACAAAATAGTGTCGTAAAAAGTTTTATTCTTCTCTAAAATTCTTTAATTGTACGTTTTTCTTTTTTTTTTTCGTCGAGTACGTACGGCAGTGGAGTCCCACACTGCCTGCCTTCACACACATAACCACAATCATCAGATTCGTCGCGAGGGACTGACATCCGCCGCAGGGCGTTTTTTTCGTTGTGCTTTTCGTCTTCTTCCTTGAGTGGAGGGCACAGTGTTGACTGTTGGGCGACACTAGGAGGATTTCCCGGAGAAGGTTTCCGGAGCCGAGTCTGAGGGGTTGCGGATCCGGCACATGAGGTCGTCATTCTCGACGAATAGTGAGGAGCACATCCATCGTGCTATGCGGAATTTAATACGAGGAAAATCTTGGAAGACAAGATCTTCAACACCAAAGTAATGTGGCAAGTGTTGTGGTGTATGGCTGTGGATTTGTTGCGGAATCGTCTAAGTGTAATTATTGAGTAATCTAGTTATGCCCTGTTGGTTGTATCAATTTTGTTTTCTCACCTCTTTATGGGGGGCGGTAGCTTTAGTTTGGTTATAGGACGGGTGGCAGTGAGATCCTGTGGTGGTGTGTTTTTTTTTTTGTCGAAGTACCCATTTATTGGTTATTTTGTCCCTACGATAGTTATCTCCTTGATAGGGTATCAAAAAACTATACTTTGGGTTGTTTTTTTTTTTAGTTATTCGTTTCACTTTCTTTCCCCCTCTTTCTTTGATAGGTAACACCCATTACATAAAAGGAGTGTATGTCGCGAATGATTGAGGTGTTATTTATTATGTTTGACGTAAATTTGTGTAGTTTTATAATTAATATATATGTTATTTTGTTTAACGCGTAATATCCTGAGTGTCTGGAGTAGTGAGTGGGTTGAGTGTTGTTACCGCATTACTCTTTGTCTGTTCCTGCCTCATTCCACCTGACAGGTCTTTACCCTTACAGTGCACATGGGACGCGACCTTTCTGAGAGGTCTTTTGGCATGATGTCACATTAGTCGCAGTATTACTGTAACTTCACTTATGTGACACCCTGGTCCATAAAAAGAATCAGAACTCTCTTTTATGTTTATTTTGCATGTCACAGTGACCAGCCGAACAATGCATAAAAAAACATGAGCGCGATGATGTAGTACTGTCCCTCTAAAGTGGGGGCTTTGAACCACAACTTGTTGATTGTTACGTCCAGGTACACGACCTGTAGAGAAAGATCCAGAGTCCAGTATTGTTATGTTGGTTTTGTCTCGTGTATGTCAATGACATCTGTTTAACAGCAGAAAGTAATGATCGTTCAGGCGCTCGACCTTGCATTTCTTTTAGATCATCCAGGGTAATCTGATTCATCCATTTTGAGATTTTTAGCCGCTTTGTAGCCTGTTCCCCTGCCTAGTGAAGTCTGACCTGGTACTCTTCACAAACAAAGGATTAGAACGATCCTCCACCACCACCATGTACTGTAGCACATCTACTGCAAATTGACCCAAGATCAAGTCGCAGACTGGGTATACAATAATCACAGCGGTTAAGAAAACCGAGTAGTATCGGTGTATCACTGAATTATTTTCGCGCAGCGGAAACACAAATTTCAGATCTGCCTCCAAACGAAACCTACACTTTTGGGACATTGTTGAGATCTAGGTTTTGAACGACGAAAGAGTTCCGTACACCAGCATGGTCACTCCAGGTCTCGCAAAACCGAATCCTTGCAATCCATTTGATGGCTTAGAGATCCAGTTATCAAACCCAGTCCTCAACAGCTTGATGTGGGGCCAAAACAGGCTTCTTTCATGACATTCAGTGAGACTAATGCTGGATTTATGAATCATTGGTTTGAACGGCAATTCCTTATATCAAATGGACACTTGCAATCCGCACTAGAACCATCGCATTGTCTTGATCCGTCAGCTGACTGCTTTCTTGTGAAACTTCGGTTTCTGTCCACGAACTGCCTCAAAAGGTCTACGCGGTGAGTTCGTTGTCCACGACCTCGGAAACGTTTGCTGAAGGAGTAACGGGTTTTTTTTCCGCGGTGAGTAACTGTACTGACGAGTCCCTTTCGAGACCGCGGAAAGATTCCCTGTACTTTTCCTAGGCAAAGGTATATCCTTGAGGAACTTCAGAAATGACCCAGTCGATTTCCTTTTCCTGTAACTTCCCTTCCCGAATGGGATAGTACATGTACGTCATGAGACTCAAAGATTGAAAATTCTCCTTTCCTTTAGCCACACCCTTATCTGGGTAGCGATTTACAATAACTGATCAGTATCCATCTTACACATTTTCTCACGCTTTCAAATTGCCTTAATCTTAAGGAAAGTCGGCCAGATCATTGTGCTCACTAGCTCAGCGGATAAGTGCTTTTTTGTTTTTGTTCATTCCTAAGAAGATCTCGCATGATTGAAAAGATTGATTCAGTTTTGATAATACGATCCATCGAATCCAAACAAATGACTCATACGGATTAGAAACGACGAAACTGATTCCCAATTAAGTCGGTGCGCACAGAACAGAAACGTTCGCGAAAAACGATCAGTATCAGACAATTGAAATTTCTTGATAAGATTCTTCTTCAACTGATCCAAAGTGTAAATTTTGCTTCGCCGCGAGTTGTGCTCTACAGTGTCAAAGCGCTACCCTTAAACAACACCAAATATCATGTCTCACATTTCCTGGCGCACAGGACGCAAGACTTTGTCGTGACTTTTCAAATCGGAAAAGAAACTATCGATTTCCATCTTTTTTTGCCTCGAAGAGGCGTAACTTTGAAAGATTGCTGTTTTCGGTTGAGGCGAAGCGTAGGGGCGCTTAGCAGTAAACCGACTGATGGAGCTGGTATGAGTTCTCGTCGATGCCCTTAATCTTAATTTCAGCATCAGTCTTAGTTCGAACTGCTTTCACATAAATTTGACGTATCTTTCAGCATTCACTTCCTCTGTATGTCTTATTTCATACAGCTTATCCCTCTTAATCTTTCTTTCATCAACTTCAGCTTACCTCTTAATCGATGTCGATTACTTCATCTTCAGCTCCTCCCTGTAATCTTCTTTTTCTCAACATTCTATTTTTCCATTCTTCTTTCTAGTTTCCTTTGAATTTCTTCTCTTTTCTAATTTGACGCTTCTTCACTTTCTAGTTTCCTTGATTTTTCTTCTCTTTCTAGTTTCCTATTATTTTTCTTCTCTCTCCTTAGCGCTGTCTGCCCATATCTATGGCATGTATGCAGCATAAGTTATGTAGTTTTTTTCTCCATCATGAAAAACCCAAGACGCTTCCGTCTTGTGAAACATGATTTATAAAAATCATCCATACTGAACCGTCAACAGATATAACTCAACACAATTCTAAATATGAATAAACATAAGCGTATACGATGGATGCTTTATGGTTTCAACAAAAACGTAATTATAGTATATATACAATAAATGAATTTCAAATTTTTCGGATATAAACAGAAAAGCGGCCTTATAAAAAACAAGGTAGATATGATTTACACAAGATTAGTATTTTTCCAGAAATATTTTGTTCTCTGAAAACATCGTATCAATTTGGAATTTAAAGAAAAATGAATTTCAATGCTAATCTTGTTTCTAGCGAAAGGAAAACAAAAAACCAACAATAAAGTTTTCTGAAAATAAATTCCTTTATAAAGTCCCTAAGGTTCTTAAATGTTTCTGGGGTGGGCTGCGTCTATTCTTACTTAATTGCATGGAATTTACAAAACAATGTATCGCCTTATACGTTAAATCGAGTATACATTTACCAAACAAATGGAAGCACTAACAATAAAAGAGAAGAAACACAAACTACATTTTGCAGTAGTTTAGATGAAAATGTTGAAAAGAAAACTAGATAGCTAGCATTATTGACTGAGAAGGTTAAGAGGTTTTGAAAAAGGTGGGCTGAAAAGGAATTGAAGTGATACACAGACCGGAACATTGAACAAATAATGACAAGAACGAGCAAAAGAAGCCCACTATGACAGGCACCCTCAAGTGGTCACTGTCTTTCCCAGTGCAAACTGGAGACGGGAGAAACCAATCACTCACAATATAGCACAACACTACAGTAATAATGCAAATGAATAAAACAATGATAAAAAGCAAACTGCATCATTCCTCACAACAACTCAAAGAAAATCTCGCACCACACATTTTCCGAAAAAATAATTCAAAAGATACAGATGTTTATTTGGTTAGCGGTAATCAACTTCCACCACCTACACTATTGCGTGACGGCGAGTAAGTCAATCCCACAACTCTGAGTGGCAAGGGAACAATCAAATTGAAACAATAGGAAATGGGAACAAAAAGATGATTGTACGATGAAGGGAAGGACTACCATGACTGACTCCCCAACGCCATGCCACCCAATCTGCTAAATCGCAGGAAGAGGTTGGGGCTACAGTCCTGGGGAAGGGGACAAAACAAAATCTATTACTTCTAGGGGAAGGACAGCGACTCTCTCAACGCCGCTACCCCTTGCTGCACAGGCACGAGCAAAGGAGGTTGAGGCTGATCGGTCCTGAGGTGCGGGAAGGCTAACAAGAAATCCTGCCAAAAAAAACCTTAACGTAAGTCAGAGCTAACCAAAAGAAATGTCAACCACACACCGAAACATCAAAAAAAATAGAAAAAAAACAACCAAATGCAAATAATATACTTAACAATAGAAGAATTAACTTATTTCTTTCTTTTTCTTCCCTCACCAACCCGATGAGGGTACAAATCAAAATTCTTTTTTTTTTGCTCAAGGCTGGCCCCAAGGGCACAAGTTAGAAATCATTTTCTTCATGTTTTTTCAGCTAGGGAAACAAAATCAACTGCAGGCTACGTCGGTGAAACGGAGTCGGGTCACCACTGTCACACTGCTACCACTATTTTTGTCCTCACGCGCATTACATGAGCATTTACACGCATACGTCAATCTTCTCCACACAACAAAAGGCCACTAACAAATGGGGTTTTTCATCTTCTCCCCCATCATTCCTTCGGGAAAACACATACTAAATCACAATCAAATCAATTTATAAACAATTTTATACATGTAGCTCTCTTTCCACTGAGAGGCAAACTGTAACACACGCAGACATCCATAAAGTCACGGCGCCTTCACACAACATTGTGCCCACAACATCCAATGACCAGGAAATAAATGATTCTTCACATCCTCTTGATGCTATGCCTCATCCAATTCTTAAGATCTCGTACCTCCGAGCCTTTCATGATTTCCTGTTCTCTCTCAGACATCGTATCGCCCCCTTGATTTCTCAACCGATCCTGAGATAGACTTCTCGACAACCTCTCTACTCGCCTACCATTAGTACACTGTCACTGAGAGAATGAGTTCAACATCCGCTCTCCAATCGCCTTCTCGGCTGTCCCTGTAGAGATGACAGAGTTCCGAACATCCTTCACCTGGAGTCCATTAATACCAGGGCTGATCTACATCGTGAGTTTTTCCCCACACCAGTGGCCATCTTCAACCACATACCACGAACGGGTGAAAGGTGAAGGGCAAGGGTAAAAGTGAAGGCTTGAAAACACGAATAAGGTTCGTGTAAGTTTAAACTGCCTCCCAATTTAACAAATCTTTCTTATCTTCTTTTCTTAAGTTTTCCCCTGTAGCTTTCCACCAACTATCTATCACTCACTCAGGAAATTCGACAATGGACAGCAGCGAGGACCAACGTCCCTGACAGAGTTTGCGAGTCTCTAGGCCACTGCGTGCTAAAACTGATTTTCTTTTCCTTTCCCTCTCCTAGTAGTGCACTACTCAGTCAAACACATGACCAGCACTTACCAGCCCTTGTTAACTATGCAGCCAGTGGTCAATTTCACCCAATGACCACCCTTGTTTCTTGAATGAGTATAACTCACAATTATTTGGGGACGCCCGCTACACTAGTCAAGCCACATGAATATTCTTCCTTTTTAGTAGTGGCATGGGAAATGATTCATATCACTAACTACATGTGATGGAGCGTCACATGCCTTGATGTGAGGCTACGTCACATGACAGTGCCACGATGCACTTCGCCGACGCACATAACAGGACTCCCAGTCACCGACCAAGGCAGTTGTCCTTGTCGGATCTGGATCAGGATCTGGATCTGGCTGTACACGTCGTTTGAACCAACTTGATTATATTGCGACGGAAAACGGAGAGAGCGCAAAGAAAAAAATAAATGTTTTAAGGACCAGCTAGGTGTGGAGCTGCCGGATCGCTGCTACTTTTTCGCTTTGCGCATACAGGCAAGCCTGCACATTACGGGCCCTGACCCTACAGAAGGTAGTGCCAAGCCCAAAAAAAAGGACCCCCCCCCCCCCCCCCCCCTTTCCCCACCTACCTAGCCTAACTAACTAATGTGCAGCATGGGTTTAGTGGAGGGCTGCAGAACTGCCCACCGCTGCTGTGTGAATGCGGCGACAGTACTGGCCTGAACTGTTTCTTCCCGGTGGTTCCAATCCTCGATGGTCTTCACAAAGACGGAGCATCTGCACTGCTCTGAAGCGTCATCTGGGATCGTGTAGCCCTCGGTGTTATTGACAGCACGGCGAGTAACGATGTTTGTGGTCTCGCAGTCCTTAAATGTCGGGAAATCCTCCCACGATCGGAACGCAAAAACACAGAGAGACGAAAAGAATGTTACCAATATTTCGATTTCGCGCAGGATTTAAAAACTAGGCCTATCATCGGTCGATTCAGATCTACATGTCCTGGTTTTGTTTTGTACGTGTGACGTTTGTTTGTCAGATGACGCATACAGAAACTGCGTAGCGATTTGGGAGATATCCAGAAAGTGCCAAATGCTTTCAAAATGTTCCGAATGTGATCGTTCTCAAACCCCACCCCCATCTCCCCGAAAGTTCCATACATTTTGGATTGTCTGGGCAACATCATAATTTCTCCATTCTGCAATCTTTCAATATTAGCCATTGCTTGTTTCCAAATGTGTTTATTAAACTTTCAATCTAATCATTTTTTTTAAATTATTATTCTCAAGGGAATGAGAGAGCGGGGAGAAGGATGAGAGCGCGAAGAGAGAATAGAAATTCAATTCACAGGAAAGTCTTTGAGAGGGCCTGTTTTTGTGTTGGGACAGCTGTCACATCCATTAAATATTGATTTGCGAATAATCTTCTGTAATTAAAGACTTCAAACATCTTGTTACCGCAGTCCCCTCATTCCTCTGTCCCGATCGATTGAACGAGAGATCAGAACCAACACTTGACCTGCAAATCATTCCAGTCACAC
>JAFLJL010015838.1:0-12500 GCA_018398815.1 Conus ventricosus | reverse complement strand
TGAGCGCGCGTGTGCGCGTGCGTGTGGATGTGTGTGCGTGTGTGCCTGCATGTATCTATGTTTGTGTGTGTCTGTGTCTGTGCGTGTGTGCGAGTGTGCGCGCGCGCATGAGTGAATGTGTGTGTGTGTGTGTGTGTGTGTGTGCCTAAGTGTGAGTGTTGGTGGTGTATACACGCGTGATGGATCAGTTTAATCTAATTTACTTTCATTCATATGTAAATGATGATTTACGAACACGTTACTTTAGTTTCGTTTTGCCTGGCGTTAACTTCAGTCCGATTTTCTCGAGGTTCTTTTAGCTACGATCATTTCCCTTAGTTTTGAGCTGAATGAGTTGGTGAGGAGTTCGTTTTGAGCTGAATGAGTTGGTGAGGAGTTAGTTTTGAGCTGAATGAGTTGGTGAGGAGTTAGTTTTGAGCTGAATGAGTTGGTGAGGAGTTAGTTTTGAGCTGAATGAGTTGGTGAGGAGTTAGTTTTGAGCTGAATGAGTTGGTGAGGAGTTCGTTTTGAGCTGAATGAGTTGGTGAGGAGTTCGTTTTGAGCTGAATGAGTTGGTGAGGAGTTCGTTTTGAGCTGAATGAGTTGGTGAGGAGTTCGTTTTGAGCTGAATAGTTGGTGAGGAGTTCGTTTTGAGCTGAATGAGTTGGTGAGGAGTTCGTTTTGAGCTGAATGAGTTGGTGAGGAGTTAGTTTTGAGCTGAATGAGTTGGTGAGGAGTTAGTTTTGAGCTGAATGAGTTGGTGAGGAGTTCGTTTTGAGTTGAATGAGTTGGTGAGGAGTTCGTTTTGAGTGAATGAGTTGGTGAGGAGTTCGTTTTGAGCTGAATGAGTTGGTGAGGAGTTCGTTTTGAGCTGAATGAGTTGGTGAGGAGTTCGTTTTGAGTTGAATGAGTTGGTGAGGAGTTCGTTTTGAGCTGAATGAGTTGGTGAGGAGTTCGTTTTGAGCTGAATGAGTTGGTGAGGAGTTCGTTTTGAGCTGAATGAGTTGGTGAGGAGTCTGAACCAGGGCTGTGACATTCGAGTGTCGGCTTCATTTGATCAGAGCCAAATTTGTGATGAGGACGTCAGGTTACAACACACATAATGACATGCCATGCCTCGCGATGTCATAAAACCTTCTGTCCGTTCGACAGACGAGTGGGCAGGTGCTTCATTTCAAATCATGACCCGCCAGAAACTGAAAGCATGATGATGACTTTCCAAAATGGAAACGGGTGGAATTCGAGGGAAGTTGATGTGAATGTAACTGGGGGGTTGGGGGTGTGGGGGGCAGGGAGGGGGGGGGGGGGGGGGTCATTGTGGCTGAACATCAGCGGATTCGATATGAATTTGAACCGATCGAAGTTGAATCGACACGGTTGAATTCCACGGTAGTGTTATTTTCATTCCATGTATTTGAGAGAACAGGAAAAGGCCGACTCTAAGCCACTTTCGCCCTCAACTAGTTTTCGGGCGAAGTGCCTAGAATCAGCATATTACTGTTCTCTGACAAGTAAGACGTCAATAACCAAAAAATAACGATTATCTACAAACAAACATACTGTGCAGGGTTATCCGTTTTTAATACTAATTTACTAAACTTTTCAGATTTCAGTTTTTGTTTAATCCTATGTTTTTCTGGTCATTTTCAATAACATCATTTTCGCGCAAACATTCTTCAAATGAGTCTCTGTCTTTCATGTGAAATAAAACTACAGTCTTTAACTGTTCTCTAAGGTCTTTTAAAACCGAGTTATATTTTTGGCATAAAATCACACACTTATTCCAGCATGTCTTCCACTGAAAGCAAGTTTTGATAAAGCGTTTCTCTTTTTAACTATGTCTCTTTCTGCCGAACAGTCATCTATAATAAATAGTGTTTGCGTTCCTTCAAACAGTCTATAAAACTGTTCTAAACACTCACTCAGTTTATTGCTAGGATTAACTAAATATATGTCATCATCTGTCCATATAAACCTTCTATTATGATATGCTTTGTTCCATTTAAGTGTTGGGCAGAAAATCACAATATGATCAAAATTATACGATAAACTGTTTGTAACAGGTTGAGGATAAATATTGTTTTTCCACAACCAGTCTGCCCACAAATCAATGAGCAATGAGGAGTTTTTGGCATAAAGTTTAACTGCTCCATGGTTTTATAGAAGAATTTAATCTAATCCAGTTATTATTTTTATCATACTCTCTGTTAAAACTTGTTCAGTATAATAAAACCTACGAGGCCTAAATGTGTAAGATTAATCCAATTCAGTTCTGTAAGATTGTTTTATTTAAGTCAACATTGATTTTGTTGCTTGTTGTTATGATCTTAATATCCTCACCATTGTGAAGAACGACGACAACAACGTTAAGACGTTTAACGTCTAAGTTTTGCCAGCTAATATTAATTCCTTTTATAAGGTCATCACTAACGCCCACAACCCCATCCCTCTCCACATCTTTAAAGACAGAAATGTCAAATATTATTGTGAACGTGTCTCCTAATTTTTGCTTGGAAAGAACTGTAATTTTGTAGAAGCTTTTTTACAACTGTTTCTTTTCTGTGGAGGATGTACTGTTTTTTCCCATACGGCGTTATTTCAATTTCTTTCCGACTATTGTCGTCCGGCATAAGACTTACATGTAAAGGGCAGAGTTGAATGCTTTTCTGAAACTTTTTTGACGGCTAAAATATGTAAATGGGCTTATGAATTCAAATTTTATTTCCCATTCTAAATATGGTTCTAAGTGCCATTTGAGGTCAGGCTTTCGAACTATTTTATATTCATACTGGCTAACATTATTTGCTTCTAGATTGCGCAGCTGTTCTAGTTTAGGAAACTTTTTGGTGTCGCCAACCTCTTTGCGTTTATAATCACCATCTTTAGTGTACTCGAAACCATACAAAGCGCCTACTCACCGTTCTGTTCAAAGTCCGCAACATCTGCAAGGTCTTTTAATTCTAAGTTATACACCTCACAGGCGCTAATGTAATCCTGGTTCTTCTGGCCTGCGTGACATGTTTTAGAACAGTAATTATTTTACTTCTAAAACAATGTGCAGGTTATCACATTTCACGACTTTCCCGCTTTGTCTTTGATTTTTATATTAAATGATCTGACCCTCCCACAAACTAATCTTTTAAACTGTAAGTTAGGGAATTGTATAATTTCATAATCGCAATATGCAGCTTTCCCTGACGGAAGAGCTCTTAAAACAGTTGAGGGCCTTCCATCATATAAGTTTCATCAGTGCTCAGCTCATCCAAATGAACATAGAGTAATGAATGTAATGCAAGATCGAGCGGACTTTCCCCTCATAAGTAGTTTCATCTGGCGCAGCACTAAAACTATAAGTGGGTAGATTCCCAGTTGTAAAGCCTAACATTTTAGCTAGCTCTTTATCAAAAAAGTAAGATACTTCTTCAGGCTTGAATGTTAACATTGTTTTTAAATTTGCATTGTTAAGTTTGAGAGTAATGTCAAAGTTACTCATTGCTTCTTTTAGTGAGCAAAACCCCTAATAACCATCAGGTATTATTAACTGGCTAATTTTGGTTCCTGCTTTGGTAACTTTTAGAATCTTGTTATTCTCCTTGGCTTTGCTTATATTAAAACCATACGGACTTTGGTAAATATTTCATGTAGTGCATCCATTTTGGCTCCGCAGTTCGTTATCAATAGCATGTTTTAACTGAAACGAAGGACGGGCTTGGGTTGTTATTGTTTCAAACTCTTTTTTTAAACGAAATAAAAATGAGTGCATTCAAATATCTGGTGCAAAATATTCTGTTGGGCCGCACTACATCTTAACAAATATAGCACTGATACTCTTGACATTGCTGGACCCACAGGACTGCCTCTTTTCTTAAAAGGTGTGTAACTCCATTGAAGAGCTATCTTAACCCCCCTATTGAAAAGAGCATCCATAATAAAGCGTGGTTTAGTTTCCGATTGCAGTTTTATCAGAACACATTTAAACTTTGCTGTGTTTGTGCATCAACTGGGTGTGGAGTGTCGTTTGAGATCATTTAAAATCACCCTGATCCTTTGGTGAGGTCAGTGTATAGATTTCATTTTTATTTACACCTTCAGACGTATTTTGACTGAACTGCAGCACATTACCAAATGACAAACCGTTTTAATCATTTCAGCAAACGATTAGACATGAAGGCTTTGAAAGGATCTGTAACGAATTCATTTAACAATCAAGAAGACTTAGACTAAAGTTGGATCTTAATCATGGCCTAGGCGTCATTTATTTTCGGGGCACCCGCACAGAAGTATAACGATGACTGGCGTCTCCTTTCAAAATTTTTCAGGCCTGGTCCCATAGGAGCATGTGCATAAAAACAGCATGGGTCAACATTTATCTTAGGAACTTCTAAGGGCAGAACTTAGGAGCGGGAATAGAACGATTAAACGACTCTATTCGTACTTAGTTGGTGTTTGCTAGGTTCGCAAGCACAGGCAAGATCAAGCATAACTGATCCTTCTTCTGGGCTTTGACGCGGCAAAAACAATAAGCAATTTAGAGGACGCCATTAATTCTACAGTTGATTTACCTTCAAAGTATGAAGGTACAACATGTTTTACAATACGGAAAGATCGAAAGTAGTCTTTGCTGTTGGCACTGTTTATACATGCTGCCTTTCTGACTCAGACTTCAGGGGGGGTAGGAATATTAATAAACTATAATAATGAAATTCTTATAGAGGCAATGAAACAGGAAGTTGGGAAAAAAAGACATAATTCTGAGCCAGTAATATTGCAAGCAGTTGAAAAAAATGTTGACCCCAAGAAGAAGTCATCCAATCCCCGCGGCCCAAAGCCAAAAGGGCATTGAAGACTCAGTAATGCTCGCGGACTCTGTTAGCGATGACCATGAATATGAAAAGACAGCCCTTGTTCTTGGATTAACTGGCCTAGATTACTCGGTCTTTATCTTACTAAAAAATTAACCCAACTATTACAGAAGATAATGTCTTAGTGCTCGGACATAAAGCCAACTACTTGTGCTTGCAGTAGACAAAAGCAGTATCAATTACCTCCTAATTACAGTAACGAGTCTATCAGCTTTACCAGCTAATTTTTTTTAATAAATCGCAAGTTGATCTAAGCTGTTTTTTTACCCATGATTTAGCAGGTGGAGGCGAATGGCGGTGGAGGCACTGAACTTTGACCACCCCCGCCTGTATGAGCATCACAGTGTTCTTATTGGCAAATCTAGCCGGTATAAACGCTTACTAATGTGACTCCTTGCTCTCTAACAGTGTTCTTATTCTTTCTGCTAGCGTTGTGTCTTCATATAAATTTTTTCGGATACTTTCTCATAATCTATTCACTTGAGTTTGTAATAGGTCTCGGTAGTAGTCAGCAATTCTAGTCTTGCTGATCTTTCTTGCTCAAGATTTTTTTGTCTTTGGGCTATTCTTTCTTTATTATCATGCCCTAGTCGGCGTCATCGCTCACGAGTTTTTCTTTTTCTATTCTTAATATTTGGGGGGGGCCCATCTAGTTTCACTAGTTTTGCTAAATTGGTTTGGTTATTCGACTCTGATGGTTCTTAAAGCATGATTCAAGGGCCGCTATTTCTCGCCATGGGTAGCGGGCGAAGTCGTGTATAGTCTTTAACGCTGTTTCTTCTGGGAAAAAACTGGTTTCTGCTTCTATTGCATTTATTATTTCACTCTGCCGATTGATTTAATTTCTTTAAGTTCCATAGTTTTGTATTTGGTTAGCTGTTGGGAGTTCCTGCAGCGTGTTTGAAGATTAGAAAACTGCATCCTATCATAATTTTGGTCTAACAAGGCATGGCGATTTTTGATCTTTCACACTGGTCTTTGTATAATTGTACTCTTGGCTAAAAACTTTGATGGGTGGGTTTAGTTGGGTAAGCGAACAAGTTGCCCTTGAGCGTTTTTACAGACAAACCCTGATCATCTTTTCATTCAAAAATCATTTGGGTCTTATAAATTCGGGAGGTTCTTGACCTAAACTTTCGTAAAATGATTTAACCTTACTTTTGTTAAATTATTGCCGAATGAGAGCGTTGAGGCGATGCTGTGTCAAAGGATCATTTCACTCATGTCGTCTCCAAGATTCAAAAACATCATACATCTTCTTCGCCTTCAATTTTGCCCTTGTTTTAAATAATTAACTTTTTATTTGGTTTTATAAAAATGCCACAACAGCACATGGCTCGATTTCTTGACCCGCATAGAAACAGAATGAGCCCCATGCGTGAAGGAAATAACGGAAATATTTATTGTTCCAAATAATCCCATCTCTTATTGATGCAGATCAATTCTTATGTCAAATTTCCAGGACTTAGGAGCGGATGAATTGATTGTGCCAGGCTCTGCGCCGTCTTACTTTCAAAATAGAACTCGTTTCAACAACAAGACCCAAACATGGGACAGTTGTCCAGAATCTGGGGGGTCGGGCAATCGTTATAAGGATAAATTTCTATAAAAAATTGAGGGCAAGAAATATTTCTGTACACAATGCAGAACATATTTTTAACCTATTCTGATCTATGGCTAACGGGAATGGAAAGGGCTGATCTTGCGGTTTCAAGGAATCGAAAAATGAAAGAAGCACTAAACATAGAATAGCGCAGGAGTTACTAAGACGGCAAAAAGTATGTAGGCCGTAATTTTGCGTATGGAAATCGCTTTTCCATTCCTTAGATTTTGAGTTGTTAAAAAGCGCATGGCGCCGTACTTTCAAGGGAGCATTAAAGACAGATTGTCCATATGAACTAAACTTTAATGAATACAAAATCGTGTTCTAAGTCACAGACACCGAAGCAAAGTACAGCATTTATGACATCTCGTTAAGAGTTTGATGTTGTTAGCACCTAAGTTAGCAGAGCTGGATGCGCACCAATATGAGTTCACAATTTCCCAATATATTACGAAAGAGTGATTCATATACAAACATATCCCGAAGCAGTGGCAAGACACTTATGGGAATTTTAGTTTTAGCGTTGCAGCAAGATCGTTAAGGTATTTATTGCTGTTGTGAAGATGAGAACGTTAAAAAGAGGGAAGTGAAAAGTTTTTTAATCCAAAAATTAACGAAAGTACAATGTGCGGATTGAGGGTAGTCTAACAAATCTTAGCTAGCGGGCTCGTAACCCTTATCAGCATTTTGATGAAATAAGAAAATACGGTTTGGAGGGGAGGTTGTAGAAATCCAAAACAGTTGGACTTGTGTCTAAAGATATACTTCTTCACAATGTTAGGCTGATGATTATGTAACAACAAATACGGTTATGGATTGACCTAGGTCAACAGAGGATAATCAAGTTGCTTGGAGCGGGAGAACTGTGAGAGACGTAATAAACATTTCAAATTGATAAGAAAGAAGGTAGAAGCCGATAAAACCGCTTAATGTACATTGTTTTTATTTTTATGCCCATCGGCAGCTGAATATTGTAATAAACAGATTAGATAATGTTGTATACTCAAATTATTTCTATTTATAAAAAGCATGTCTGTTTCAGGTTTATCCAAATGTGGCCTACAGCGCCGCCCAAAAGAAGGGGAGATAGTAGAAAACCCTAGCCATAAAAACCTTCGATTAACAAAACATTACGCAAATGCAAGCAAGAGTTATAGAGCATAGACCTTTCAAAATACTGCAAAAGCCAAAACGAAGGTATTCTGACTGCTTTAATGCTGTTAATATGTTTAATACTGGAGCATCGACGATAAGTGCTCTATCAGCAGAGAACGAGTGTTGGGTCTCTTAGCAACAGGTTTTGGTGCACCGTTAAGGCTTTATTTATTTTTTACTCTAGGTGGTTGGTCTTTAGCTCTCGGAGTGTGTTCATTAGCCGTAGGATGCAGCTAGCAAAAAATTAAAAATAAACTCCAAAAAGACACAGCTATGGTTCAACTATACAGCTAACTTAGTTCTTCAGGCTGATAATAAATAAAGGCACTAGCTGACTCAAACATCACGGGATGAAGAAATTTAGTCGTTTACAGCCGTTTTTGATGACTACAAAAGACAAAAAGTTTGATCTTCAAAGAAAGGCAAGACAAGTTTTCTCACACTCAGCAGACGGCCGAGCAGAATCAAAAAAGGAATGCTTAATATAAAGTAAACGAAAATTAAACTATGTTCTAAAACAGCTCGCATTAACCAACAACCAAAGGTGTTTATGCTTTAGTTTATGAGTCCAGCACAAAAAGACCGTTGATATTGATCTGATTAAGCGTTGTATTTTTTATAATTTAAATAAATATTTGTTGGCTTAGAAAAGTAAGACAGCATGGCCTAAATAAGATAAATAATTGAAGGCCCAGAGGAATTGTATGAAGGATGCTGGAGAGAGAGCGTTTATCAAGAGCACTGAATGATATTGAATTAGAAGTATTGACCCAACCAACGTCAGGCAAGCGTTGTTATTGCTATTCTCAAGGTTCCAGGCAAACTAACAATAGACCCGCCAGTTAATGTAATGTTAGCTGTTTTAATTCGACTATTGTAACACGAAATGAAGAAATCTAGAAGTCTGGGTCGCAACTAAAACAGCAGACTATTCTTTCTCTTAATGACTTAACACCCGGTTGGGCAGACGAACTGCTTACACAGTTTGACGCTGCCGCTGAAGAAGCCAAAATGAGAGCTCTGGTTGGTCAGAGGGCGAAGTCTTAGAGATTAGATTAAAACAGGCTAAAGTATGCACCGATTGTAGGAAGGCTTACATTCCGCTACCTCGGGAGTGGGTTTTTAAGAGAGGCAGTTTTAAACATAAAAAATTCAGACAACAAATGTTTCATGTGTGGGGTTCTTGCAAGGCTGCATCATGTCGCGAACACGCGATAAGAGTGACTAACTATCGGCAATACGCCAATGATTTAACTTTAGTGTATTATCCTTCATGTTAGTGTAGACCAAATTGATCAGTTTGAAGAACTAAACTAAACCCAATAACTGTTAATGTATACACATGGATGAGGGAAACAAATTTGGTGCCAATTAAAGTGTCCAAGAACAGTCCACAATAGGCGGAACAGCCAAAAAGTCATGTGGGACTTACTCCTAATGTTTTTCGCAGCAGGTGCCCCATTACACTTTGATACGCTCAATGAGCAGATTATTAGCGCACATACTTCAAAGCATGAACATAAACAAGAATTCTGTAGAAAATGTTAACAAGAATTCCACGCTCAAGCCGCGCTTGAACATATAAAATTGTAAAAGTTTGTTAGACTGTAAGACAGAAATAATCTACGCCCCGCCAGGATCTAAGTCAGTTTTAAGAACTGGAAACGGCTCCTGCAAAATTCTCCATACGTAGTTTACGCAGACTTCGAGTCGCTTTATTGTTCCTATGAAGGGCCAGAACCAAAAAACTTCGAAAAACAGTCTTAACTGAGTAATCATCAAAATTTGTCATTTGATTTCTCGTTGTCAGGTCGGATTGGCGTTCATTCAGAGCCAGAAATTATATTAGTGGGCCTAATGCCTGCAAATACTTCTTAGAACGCATGCGCAAGTGCGCAATGGACTGTTCTAATAATCTAAACTTATCTGAAATCTTAATGAGACCTGCAGACCAACAACAGTATGACTCAGCCAAACATTGTTGGATTGGTGGTTTAGAACTCAGTGAGAAGCAAACAAATCCCAAAAAGTAAGGACCATGATCTCATTAGCGGATAGTTCAGAGGCGCGGAGCTAACAAATGCAATCTTCAACTAAGTTTGATCCTAAGACATGGAAGCTGCCTGTATTCTTTCATTTAACTTGCGAGGTTACGACTTCACCTTTATAAATGAAAGCAGTAGACGATGCCTTCAGGGTGTCATGCAATTGCACAATCATCAGAAAAGTACATGTGTTTCCACTTTAAATCACATGTCTTTTTATGACTCTATGCAAGCAATGAGGGGGTTCATTAGAGTCGCTGGCTATGTCCTTAATAGTCCTTGTCCAATGACAGAAGAATATTTGGAACAACTCTTGTTATAGAACGGGCGTTTTCCGATGAATACATGAAACAGTATGGGAAAGGTTTGACGAAGACACACTTCCTCCTAAAGGCGCGTTCTTTTCTAGTCTTAGAGGAAAAGGACATCAGTGATTCGATTACCGCATGTCAAGAAGCGTGGCAGAATTAGATGGTAAAAACGATGGGAGACTATCATGATTCATATTTAAGGGCAGATGTATGTTTGTTGGCGGACGTCTTTGAAAACTATAGAAAGACCTGCATGAAACATTATAGCTTGGATCCGCGCATTACATTTCTGCGCTGGGATGAGCTGGGGATGCTTTCTTTAAAGGTTTACTGGAGTACAGATTGATTATTGTCGGATTTCCCAAATGATTCAGAGTTTGAAAACGGGTTGCGTGGAGGAATTAGTATGGCGTCGCATCATTACTGTAAGCAACAACAAATACTTGGACGATTATGATCCGAGTAAAAAGTCTAACTATCTTATGTATTTCGATGCAAACAATCTGTATGGATGGGCAATGGCGCAATCACTTCCATTACGTAACTTTAAAATGTACACAGGCGGCGATCCGATAATATTCAAAAGGCATTAAAGTGGTTTGGGGCAGTTTAACGCCTGATCAACAGCGCGGTTTCATTCTAGAAGTTGATTTAGAATATCCTCATGAACTCCATGACCTGCATAATGACTATCCATTAGCAGCAGAAAGTCTAAAGATGGATCCAAGAGAGCCGCCTAAACTTGTGCCTAATCTTCGAGGCAAAAAAAAATTATGTCTGTCATTACAGACTTCTACAATTTTTATTTAGACATGGGTTTTAAGTTGACAGCAGTTCATCGCATAATTGCTTTTGATCAAGAACAGTTCATGAAACCATACATCATGAAGAACACTGACCTCAGAACTAAATCCACAGATGCTTCAGAAAAAGACTTTTTCAAGCTGATGAACAACAGCTGTTTTGGAAAGACTATGGAGAATCCGCACAAGCGTTAAGATGTCAGATTGGTCACCAAAAAGAACGAAGCAATTAAGCTGACTTCAAAAACCTAATTATCAGGACTTCAGAAAATTTCATGATCAGCTTTTTGGCATAATGATGAAAAAAAAAGAAAGTCAAATTAGACAAACCTGTATTTATTGGGTTTACTGTTTTAGAATTATCAAAGCTTTTGATGTTAGAGTTTCTTTATGACTACTTTAAGCCCTCGTATCCCGAGTCCAGAGTGCTTTACACAGATACAGACAGTTTTGTTATAGATATTCCTACTGAAGACATCTATAAAGACATGGAAACCAAAGTAGCTAAAGGGCATGCGGGGTGGTACGACACATCTGATTACCCTAAAGATTCGCCTTTGCATTCAATTATAACAAAAAGGTTTTAGGAAAGATGAAGGATGAATTATCTGGAAAGGTAATCAAGGAGTATGTGGGGTTAAGGTCAAAAATGTACAGTATTTCGAGCCAGGAGAAAATCATTAAGAAAGCAAAGGGAATATCTCGCAGCGTTGTGCAGTGAAACATATCACATGACAACTACAAAGAAGCATTGTTTGGCAATAAGACTTTCCATCATGACAACGTAAAACTGCGATCTAATCTACATGAGATCAACACAACAGTTGTAACAAAGAAGTCATTAGATAGACAAACACAAACGTTGTGTTTGTTAATCCAGAGTTTTCATATGCATAGGGCATTATAGAACCGTAAATTAATTAAAGCGGAACTGTGCCGGTGGGATTATTGCAGTTCTTCCTTCACAAAAGATCTTTGAGGAGCTGGTTGTTTTGTTGTGTCAGTTTCTCGTAAATAATACACGGGCGGATTCATCTTTACAATTTTTTTATTTCATATGGATCAATACTCCAAATTGGATCGGTTGCCCTGATGCGAGTGTCCCCTTCTGCTTCCCCGGTAAATAAAGGTACCTACTTTTAAACCAAACGGTAATAGTTTGCCGGATGAAGACTCTCCTTCAGCAACATTTATTGTTTTTCTTTTGATTGCTTGTACTGGCTTTAGCCCTTTAAATTCTTCATTATTCATTGCGCGCAAAACTGAGGGCAATCTTCTAACCCATTCTGTGTTGCGAGAATTGTCAATCAGCTCTCTGTGATACTGGTAGGAGAAAAGTCTTTCAGCTAACTGTTTGTTAAAGTTTTCAACTAAAGCC
The DNA here is from genome assembly GCA_018398815.1 of Conus ventricosus. Taxonomy (NCBI): domain Eukaryota; kingdom Metazoa; phylum Mollusca; class Gastropoda; order Neogastropoda; family Conidae; genus Conus; species Conus ventricosus. The sequence continues at coordinate 364 of JAFLJL010015838.1, read as the reverse complement.
TGTGATCTGTGAATCCTGGAATGCCTCTTCTAATGGTAACTCTATGTTTTAACAATAATTGATTCACTTGGCCTTTAAATTCTTTTCCATCGTCGACTTGAATCATGCGAGGGAAAGTTAAGGGGCCTCGTTGGTATATCAGTTGTATGGCAACAGAACAGCAGAGCACTCTTTTGCGTTAATGGTCGCATCTTTGTACTTGAAGCCATGTCAATGACTGTGAGTGCGTACTTAAATCTTTTTCGTCTAATCCTATCAGAGGGTAATTAGAAGATCCTTTGAGGTGTGTTGGAGTTGTTTAACAAAGTGTGGCCTCTGTATTCGTCTAGGGCAGGTAAATAAATTTGCCAAATTGCTGTTTAAA
>JAFLJL010015837.1:64329-101758 GCA_018398815.1 Conus ventricosus | reverse complement strand
AATTTTGGGGGGCCCATCTCAAAAGGGGGAAAGAGGGAGAAGAAAATTTCTTTAAAACCCCAGGCCAATTGGTTTTTGGGGGGGGGGGGGTGAGGGGAAGAGGGGGAGAAGAAAGAAAGCAACGAAGTACGTAATTGTATGACGAATCTGAGAGAAGGAGGGAAAAAGTTGGCATAGTAGAAATTTTGAGTGACAACTATATAAGAAGAGGGGAGGTGGGGCCGTTGTTACAATTTGTACAAGGGTGGCTGCTTGGGACGATCTGATGAAGTTGTCAAGTGACTCGTCACAGGTGTGGAGGTGTGGGTGTGCGCATAGCTAACAATGAAATCGGCCCCAGCCATCAAAAAAACACAACATTTTCAATAAATTCAGACACGTGAACTAATTCACAGAAACCAATAATCGAAGGAACAATTGTACCTGCCCAAGCCCCTTGATCTGGCAAGATAGCGTAAGAACACACACACACACCACGCACGCACGCGCACTACACACACACACACACACACACACACACACACACACACACACACACACATTCGAAAAAAAATATATATATATATCACAGTGCACATCACTGAGTGGTGTCCAGCCTATTCCAGGGTTTCCTTCATGTTATATATATTGATATGTATTATATATATATTTTATATATATTATATTAGATACATATATATTATATAAATTATATATATATATTGTCACGCCCGACCCTGGAGGTCTGCCCCTGACAGGATCGGTCTAGGTGGGAGTGAAGGGAGTGACTGACCTAAAAACGCCCCGCAAGAGACCACACGGAAGAGTACGATACAAAAACCCCATTTATTCACACCAACACACCAGTCATAAATAAGCATTCCAACGCACACCATGCCAATCACAATCAGCATTTCAACACACGACATACACACAATTAAGCATTCCAACACACACAACATGCACAATTATAAATAAACATTTCACTAACGAAACACACATCACAATCACAGCATTTCAAAAACACAATGACATATACACAATTATAAATAAACATTCCAGCACCCATCCCTTCCCACACACCACTGCCTCTCCCAGTCTACTGGAGCACCCAGTCGCACAAAGTGCTCCGAACCGGTCGGTTCTTGAAGAAAAGTTTTCAGGCCGACACCCTTGACGCACACAAGCGGCAGTGGGAGCACGTCCCGGGGGGGGGGGGGGACGTGGCGTTGTTGCTGGAGGTCCTGGACGGGGATCAGGACCGACCAGTCAAGTCCACGGGCTTTTCCATCAGTACGTGGCCCATACCAGTGCGTGGGTCCCAACCAGGCGTGGCACCAACCAGGCCGGGGGCACCAACCAGTGCGCAAGTCCCAACCAGAGCGTGGTCCCAACCAGTGCGTGGCACCAACCAGCGCGCGGCACCAACCAGTGCGCGGTCCCAACCAGAGCGTGGCCCCAACCAGCGCGTGGCACCAACCAGCCCCAAGCTCCGTGTGAAGCCCCCAGGAGAGGAAAAAGGGTAGCTGGGAGAGAGAAGAAAGGGAGAAGGGTACTAAACCCGCCGTCAGTACAGTGGCCATGCTGTTAAATCCTAACAGCCACTCGCATGATGGGCGAGGGGAGGGTCTACTAAATACACCAACAACCCCAGCTCAACACAGACCTGAGCATAACACAGCAACCAACCAACAGGAATGTCGTCAAAGTCTTCTCACACGAAGCAGGTAAAAGACTGCATTAAATTAACAGCTAATAAAACAAATATGAATTATTTTCATCCTTCTCTCACTCACGGTTAAAACATTTCCTTTCTTAGGAAATAAAACCAACGCAGAACTATCCTTTATAACTGCCACCACATTTGAAATAATAATTCAATGGAAATATAATATCACATTTTATAGCCACATTTCAAAATAACACAAATCTCCAATCCATGCTTTCCAAAACAACAAATCAATGCTACGCACGCTCGCGAACATAAAACTCGTTCTCCTTGCACACACAAAACAGACGGTGGCCGAAGAATAAGAGTCCGGGGGAATGTGACAGGGCGGACGAGCGAGACAAAGCAAGTACCAACCCTGAATCACCAGGTTCTCTCCCATCCCCACCGACTCCCGCATCACCAGATGCATAAACAGGAGAAAGAATTTTGGATATAATTTAGAATGGCAAGGTTACAGACTGAATTAACCAGAAAAGTGGTCTCAAACAATATTTCTTTTATAATTTGAAAACAAAAGAAAATTGCGCAAAAGAGAAGAATTAGCCGGCTAACAACGGAAAAAAAAAACAACAAACGAACCACGAAACTGAGCTTACCAGCTACCCGTGGGTGACCCAGAAGAGGCGGGTCAAACGACTCTCTCTGCCCTCTGTCCAGTCGAGAGGACAGAAGCGCAGATGCGGAAAAAGAAGAAAGTGATGTCCCCTCTCCTACAGGCCGACTGTAGGTAATGAAGGTACGACTGTACCTTCGACGATAAGGTGAAGAACCAGGACCGGAGCAGGCGTCCCAGAAGGGCATCTCCGCTCGAGGAAGAGAAAACTGCCTAAACGATGGCGGGCCAACATGCCACGCTACGTCACAAAAGTGAGCATACCCCAAACTAACAGAAATGAAGCACGTGCGACAGGTAAAAAGACAGGTGAGAGGCGATGACGCAAGTTCGAGAGAAAAGGAACCAGCCACCCGCTGAACCTGCAGGATGAACTGCACGGGCAGTGGGAAATTAGAGAAGAGAGAGAGAAAGCAAACCGACTGAAACTCAACTACACACAAGGTGCAACGCACCACAAGCCACACCAAGGGACGGACACGCGACAACAGCAAATAAAAACACATGATAATTGCCGCACCCTAGATGGGTCAAACGTCGTAGGCCTCGTGACAAAACTCGTGACAAAACCCCCCTTCTAAAAGCCATCTGTTTCTTGAGATCAGTGCTCCTTTGAACCTACGGCGCATGTGCAAATTCACAACAATGGGACCGAAACCCAACCCTCTGTGATCGACAGAGTACGATAAATCCAATACAAACATTCACGATAGAATCACACAGGGAAATACAATAATACTAACATTTATCCCAAAAAACTAGGAACTTCAACTATGAAAAGTAACAATCCGAACCATTGGTGATTCACTATCGTTAACATCATGAAGTGAAAAATATCACTACACCCGATTTCAGAAACAAAAAGGGAATATAACCCTGGTTGAGGGAAAGTGTCCCTCTGACTGATTTTCCCATGTGCTGACTACGGAGCTCGGCCTAGATAGTTTAGCATCCGTATTACTGGAACCCTTGATATGACGGAAATGCCTGGCAGTTCATGCCTACTCATGAGTCGACGACTGACTGGCACGATCCGGTCCAAGGCACTGGAGAGGATGTGATAGCCTCCAGTACAATACTCTTCCGGCCGTACTTTTCTTGGGCACGCCAGTGCGTGTCAAATCTGCCGGAGAGCCTCAGCATAGTAGGGGTTATCGGATAGTGCCTAAGCGGGGCAGCCTCCCCCGGCATCGAGTCGCTAGATCTACCGCTACCGAAATGTAGCGGTGTCCGCGATTGGATGTGGATTAATGGGTCCCACCAGGTCGACCCCAACCTTGCTGTAAGGCTCCCCAACCGTGGCACTGACCCTAGGGGACACGCTTCAAGCGACCCCTAGGCTTGTCCGTTGGCAGGGCATCGCAACTGCGGCAGTAATGCCTAACCTTAGTTCATCCTGGCCAAAGAAGTCTTGTCTTACTCGCTCGAGAGTCCGCTTTGAGCCATATGACCTGCCATAGGTGAATTATGGGCCTGCCGGGAGAACAGATTCTCTCAAGCTTTGGGGAACAACTAGTTGCTTGGCTACCCGATCTCCTGAGTGAAAACCCTAAGAGGACCCTTGTGGGCTTATAGCTACACCTGGCGGTCGGGCCGACTGAGCGGGACGACCCACCAGTTGTCCGGCGTTGGACATCCAAGTCCCTGGCTGAAGACGGACCATGTAGCAGGTCGACCCTGGCCAGAACCTCGCAGAGATCGCTGTAGAACGGAGCAATTCCTGCTCCTGCTTCTTAGCTTTGGCGCGTGTGGTAACTCCACACACGCCTGTACGGGCAGATCCGTAGACACGGACTGATTGCGTCCGCCGCCAAAGGTGATAGTATTCCCTATAGAAGGAATACAGAGGTCGCTCCACCGCGATGGCCCATACCTGCCACAGAAGTAGGGGTGGAGATAGAAATGAGTACAGAAAGGACGGTGGATGGTAAACCAACTCCAACCCGCACACATCGTACTGGCGCCCCGCCGGGCCTCAGGGGAAACCAAATCCTTATCAAAAGAGCGTTGATGCTCCCGAATCCCTGATGGTGTCGACCAAGGAAGAACCAACAACAGAAAGAAACACCGGGCACTTGTACCAACCAAACTGGGATGGACCCACGTTAGCCGGGCACGAGGACGCTGGGGGGACTGCCCCATAACTACCGGCGGCTTTAGGGCAATCTTTCCTAATGTGCCGGGACGACCACAAAGAAAACAGAACGGGGTGCTGAAATCCCGATGAACTGCCTGCCTTGTTCAACCGCTAGCAGTCGTCAGCGCCTATTGCCACTAAATCCTGTGGGGGTCTTCCTGTCCGGTCTGAGCGATGCCCATAGCCCTACGGGCTTCAGCAAACCTCAGCGGTATGAATCGCCGCCGCGAAATCCTGAGGTGCTGTCTCGCCTATACGGATCCTCAACTCTGGGACACAGTGTTGGATGAGCTGTTCTAATGAGAATCAGATCCTCCACTCCAGCTTAGCCAACTGACGCCAGTACCCTAGCGTTTTGCGCAGCATGTCTCCAAACTGCACGAAGGTCTCGTCGTTATTCTTCTTCATGGACCTGAACTTCCTCCTGTACGTCTCTGGGTAAGGTGAAACGCTTACGCAGAGCCAACTGCATGTCTGCATAAGACGCGCCTTCATTAGAGTGAGCCACACTCCCTTGCAGACCAGATAATCTCAGAAAAACGTGCATGGCCTTTTGTTCTCAGACAATTGTATGAACTAGCCACTTTGTCAAAATGCTCTAAGAACTATCAATGTCCTCACTAGGTCTGAACTCTGGAAGCTTTAACTTTGGCCTCTACTCTTCACTTGCCTGTCGATCAACCCCTGATTTACAGGTGCGGGAGGCCGCGAAAGAAGTTGTTCCATCTCATCCCTGCGCAGAGCCTCCTGTCGGCAGCCTCTTCCCTACGCTGATCTAACCTTCCAACGGAGAGCTTCCTGCCTGGCAGCCTCTTCCCTACGCAGGATAGCCTCTTCCCTCGCAGAATTCCTGTCTGTCAGTCTCCTCCCCTTTCGCAGAGCCTCCATCCTATAGCTCTTCCCGACGGAGCGTGCCTCTTCCCAACGAAGGCTTCCTGCTAGCAGCCTCTTCACTACGCTGTGTTGCTCCAGAAAAAAGGACGGAGGCGAGTCCCCGGGCAGGATTCACCACTCCCGACACGGGAGGATGACTCGTTTGCACCGTCCCTGGGTCTCGACTTTCCCATGAGGAAGTCTTCTGGGGTGCTCCTACGAGGGGAAGCTGGAGAGGAGAAAGTTTCGTCTCTGCGACCCAACAGAAGCCCACAGTTGCTTCGCTATACTCTGCGCTTCACGAGCGGAAGTGCCAATCGGGGTCCCAGCAGGAAGATCCCCAGCGAAGAAGCACGAAAGTACTCGCTGGGACTATCGGCTACAGCACCCGGAATAAGTATAGTCACCGTAGTCGAAAATACTGACTAATAGTAGGGACTACATTTTGAATACCCTTCTTCCCTTTTACGCACGCGTCGCATACCACCATGCACGGACGTTGCCATGACAACAATATCCTACGGTTCTCAATACAGGGGAGGAAGACAAATCCACTAGAAAGAACAAATATTTTAGGGATGTGTGTGTGTGTGGGATGTGTTTCCCGGCTGCTCCCACTCTGGAAACACCGCGCTCCACAGCACGAGCAACATGCGGTGGGGCTCACCGAAAAAAAAAAAAAAAAATGTCCGGCTGCTCCCACTCTGGGCAACACCGCGCTCCACACACGCAACAGTGCGGTGGGGCTCACCGGAAAAAAAAAAACAAATGGCAGACGGAATCTGGAGAGAGAAAAGTGACACTAACGTCCGATCAACACCACCTGTACTCAATAACCACCCGGTAAAAAAAAAACCTGGTAACTACAAACAGGAATGACAGACTGAGTTTGGCAACAGAAAGGAAAGTCCTACGGCCGTATCTGCGTGAGGCACCCGCGGAAGGAGGTCTGGACGCGGTCGATTCCCTGGTCTCACCTCGATCCCCAGCCACACCAGATGTTCCTTCAGGCCACCAACACCCTACACGCTAGAGTCACCCAGCCAACCACCCAAAACAAACCGACAACTGACTAAACGTATACAAAACAGACAGAACTGGACAGTACTCCGCGAAACGAGAGAGACGTCAGAGCCCTTCAATCCGGACGAGCCCCCAAAAATTGTCACGACCGTCCCCTGGAGGTCTGCCCTGACGGAAACGGTCTAGGTGGGAGTGAAGGGTGACTGACCTCAACACGCCCGCAGAGACCACACGGAAAGTACGATACAACACCCATTTATTCACACCAACACACACATCATAAATAAGCATTCCAACGCACAAACACTGCACAATCACAATCAAGCATTTCAACACCGACATACACACAATTAAGCTTCCAACACACACAACATGCACAATTATAAATAAACATTTCATATACGACGTACACAATCACAATCACAGCATTTCAACACATTTTGAATATACACAATTATAAATAACATTTCCAGCACCCATCCCTTCCACAACCCTGCCTCTCCCAAGTCTTGGAGCACCCGTCGCACTAGTGCTCCGAACCGGGTCGGTTCTTGAAGAGAGTCGTTCCCAAAGGGCGACCCCCCTTGACGCACACAAGCGACAGTGTGAAACACGTCCCGGGGGGGGGGGGGCGGGGGGGCGTTGCGTTGTTGCTGGAGGTCCTGGACGGGGATCAGGACCGACCAGTCAAGTCCACGGGCTTATTCATCAGTACGTGGCCCTCAACCAGTGCGTGGTCCCAACACGCCCTGGCACCAACGGCCGCGGCACAAACCATGTGCGGGTCCAACCAGAGCGTGGTCCCAACCAGAGCGTGGCCACCACGCGCGTGGCACCAACCAGTGCGCTGTCCCAACCAAGCGTGGCCCCAACCAGCCGGGCACCAACCAGTCCCAAGCTCCGTGTGAAGACCCCAGGAGGAGAAAAAGGGTAGCTGGGAGGAGAGAGAAAGGGAGGGAAGGGTACTGAAAACACCCAGCGTCCCGTACGTCTGACCCATGCTGTTAAATCCTAACAGCCACTGCATGATGGGCAGGGAGGTCTACTAATACACCAACAACCAGCTCAACACAGACCTGAGCATAAACACAGCAAACCAACCAATCAGGAATGTTCGTCAAAGTCTTCTCACACGAAGCAGGTAAAAGACTGCATTAAATTACAGGCTATAAAACAAATATGGAATTGTTTTCATCCCTTTTCTCACTCACGTTTAAAAATTTTCCTTTACTTAGGAAATAAACCAATGCAGCTAACTATCGCTTTATAACTGCCACCACATTTGCAAATAATAATCAATGGCATTATTATCACATTTATAGCCACATTTCAAAAAAAACACAAATCTCCAACATGCATCCGAACAACAAATCATGCGTACGCCACGCTCGCGAACATAAAACTCCGTTCTCCTTGCACACAAACAGACGGTGCCGAAGAATAAGAGGTCCGGCGAAAAGTGACGGGGCGGACGAGCGAGACAAGCAAGTAACAACCCTGAATCACCAGGTTCTAATCCCATCCCCCCACCGACTACCGTCACCAGATGCATAAACAGGAGAAAGAATTTTGATATTATTTAGAATGGCAAGGTTACAGACTGAATTAACCAGAAAAGGGTCTCAAAACAATATTTCTTTATAATGTTTGAAACATAAGAAATTGCCAAAGAGAAGAATTAGCCGGACTAAACTAAAAAAAAAAACAACAAACGAACCACGAAACTGATGGGTTACCAGCTACCGTGGGTGACCAGAAGAGGAGGGTCAAACGACTCTTCTGCCCTCTGTCCAGTCGAGAGGAACGATTCGCAGATGCGGAAAAAGAAGAAGGAATGTGTCCCTCACCTACAAAGGCCGACTGTGAGAATGAAGGTACTGACTGTACCTTCCGATAAGGTGAGAACCAGGACCGGAGCAGGCGCTCCCAGAGACATCTTCCGCTCGAGTGAAGAGAAAACCTGCCTAAGCGATGGCGGCCAACATGCCACCTACGTCACAGAGTGAGCATCCTCAAACTAACAGAAATGAAGCACGTGCGACAGGGAAAAAGACAGGTGAAGGGCCGATAGACGGCAAAATTCGAGAGAAAGGTAAACCCCCACCCGTGAACCTGCAGGATGAACTCACGGGCAGTGGAATTAGAGAGAGAGAGAAAAGAAAGCAAACCGAACTTGAGCTGAACTAACACCAAGGTGCAACCGCACCACAAGCCACCCCCAAGGGACGGACACGCGACAACAGCAACGATAATAACACATGAATTTAATTCCGCCACCCTAGATGGGTCAAACGTCGTAGGCCTCGTGACAAACTCGTGACAAACCCCCCTTCTAAAAGCATCTGTTTCTCTGAGATTACAGTGCTCCTTTGAACCTCGGGGCATGTGCAAATTCACAACAATTTGGGGCCGAACCCAACCCTTGGATCGACAGAGTACGATAAATCCAATACAAACATTCCACGATAGAACTACACAGGGAAATACATAATACTACATTTATCAAACAACTAGGCAAACCTTCCAACAATGAAAGTAACAATCCGAACCATTGGTGATTCACTATCGTTAACATCAATGAGTGAAAACTATCCTACACCTGATACAGAACAAAAAGGGATATAACCCTGGTTGAGGGAAAGTGTCCCTCTGACTGATTTCCCATGTGCTGACTACGGAGCTCGGCTAAGATAGTCAGCAATCCGTATTACTGGAACCTTGATATGACGGAAATGACTCTGCAGTTCCACTGCCTAACTCATGAGTCGACGACTGACTGGCCGATCCGGTCCAGGCACTGGGGAGGTGTGATCGCTCTCAGTACAAACTTCCGGCCGTACTTCTTCTTGGGCACGCCAGTGCGTGTCCAAATCTGCCGGAGAGCCTCAGCAATAGTAGGGTATCGATAGTCCTAAGCGGGGCAGCCTACTGGGCATCGAGTCGCATAGTCTACCGCCCACCGAAAAGTTTCGGTGCCGCGATTGGATGGGGGATTAATGGGTCCCACCAGGTCGACCCCAACTTGCTGAAAGGCTCCCCAACCCGGGCACTGACCCCTAGGGGAACACGCTTCAAGCGACCCCTAGGCGTTGTCCGTTGGCAGACTCGCAACTGCGGCAGTACTGCCTAACCTGTGAGTTCATCCCTGGCCAAAAAAAGTCTTGTCTTACTCGCTCGAGAGTCCGCTTTGAGCCCATTGACCTGCCATAGGTGAATTATGGGCCTGCCGGAGAACAGATTCTCCTCAAGCTTTGGGGAACAACTAGTTGCTTGCTACCCGATCTGCCTGAGTGAAAACCCTAAAGAGGATCCCCTTGTGGAGCTTAAAGCTCACCTTGGGGTTTTCGGGCCGACTGAGCGGGACGACCCCAGTTGTCGCAGGCGTTGGACTCCAAGTCCCGGCCTGAAGACGGACCATGGTAAGCAGGGATCACCCTGGCCAGAACCTCGTCAGAGATCGGCTGTAGAACGGGACGCAATTCCTGCTCCTGCTTCTTAGCTTTGGCGCGTGTGGTAACTCCCACACACGCCTGTACGGGCAGATCCGTAGACAAAGGACTGATTGCGTCCGTCCGCAAAGGTGATAGTATTCCCATAAGAAGGGATACAGAGGTCGCTCCAACCGCGATGGCCCATACCTCGCCACAAAGTAGGGGGTGGAGATAGAAATGAGTAAGAAGGACGGGTGGAGGTAAAAACAACCTCCAACCCGCCACACCATCGTAAACTGGCGCCCCGCCGGGGCCCCAGGGGAAACCAAATCCTTATCAACAAGAGCGTTGATGCTCCCGAATCCCTGATGGTGTCGACCAAAGAAGAAACCAACAACAGAAAGAAACACCGGGGACTCTGTACCACCAGAAGCTGGGGTGGACCCCACGTTAGCCCAGGCACGAGGGACGCTGGGAAGGCTAGCCCCATAACTACCGGCGGCTTTAGGGCAATCTTTCCTAATGTGGCCGGGACGACCACAAAGAAAACAGAAACCGGGGTGCTGAAATCCCCCCATGAACTGCCTGCCTTGTTCAACCCGCTAGCAGTCGTCAGCGCCTTATTGCCACTAAATCCTGTGGGGGTCTTCCTGTCCGTGTCTGAGCGATGCCCATAAGCCCTACGGGGTTCAGCAAACACCTCAGCGGTATGAATCGCCGCCCCGAAATCCTGAGGTGCTGTCTCGCCTATACGGATCCTCAACTCTGGGACACAGTGTTGGTGAGGCTGTTCAATGAGAATCAGATCCTCCAGCTCCACTTAGCCAACTGACGCCAGTACCCCAGCGTTTTGCGCAGCCTGTCTCAAACTGCACGAAGGTCTCGTCGGGTTTTTCTTCTTCATGGACCTGAACTTCCTCCTTTACGTCTCTGGGGGAAGGTGGAAACGCTTACGCAGAGCCAACTGCATGTCTGCATAAGACCCCTTTTATTTAGAGTGAGCACACACTCCCTTGCGCACCAATAAACCAGAAAAAAGGTGCATGGCCTTTTGTTCCCCAGACAATTTTGGGAGAACTAGCCACTTGTCAAAAAAGATCAAGAACATATCAATGTCCTCACTAGGTCTGAACTCTGGAAGCTTTAACTTTGGCTCTAACTCTATCACTTGCCCTTCGATCAACCCCTGATTTACAGGTGCGGGAGGGCCCCGAAAGAAGTTGTTCCATCTCCCTCCCTGCGCAGAGCCTCCTGTCTGGCAGCCCCTTCCCTACGCTGATCTAACTCTTCCGACGGAGAGCTTCCTGCCTGGCAGCCTCTTTCCCCACGCAGGATAGCCTCTTCCCTACGCGAATTCCTGTCTGTCAGTCTCCTCCCCTGCGCAGAGCCTCCATCCTATCTAGCTCTTCCCGACGGAGCGTTGCCTCTTTCCCCACGAAGGGCTTCCCGCCTAGCAGCCTCTTCCTACGCTGTGTTGCTCCAGAAACATAAGGACGGAGGGGATGTCCTGGGCAGGATTCACCACTCCCGACACGGGAGGTTTACCCGTTTGACCCGTCCCCTGGGTCTCGACTTTCCCCTGAGGAAAGTCTTCTGGGGCATGCTCCTTACGAGGGGAAGCATGGAGAGGAGAAAGTTTCGGTCTCTGCGACCCAACAGAAGCCACAGTTGCTTTCGCTATACTCCCGGCGCTTTCCGAGCGAAGTGCCAGTCGGGGTCCCAGCAGGAAGATCCCCCAGCGAAGAAGCAACGAAAGTTTCTCGCGGGACTATCGGCTACAGCACTGGAATAAGTATAAGTCACCGTAGTCGAAGTACTCGTACTAATAGTAGGGACTACATTTTGAATACCCTTCTTCTTTGACGCCGCTCGCCATAACCACCAGCACCGGACGTTGCCATGACAACAATATCCTACGGTTCTCAAAAACAGGGGAAAGACAAATCCACTAGAAAGAAACAAATATTTTAGGGGTGTGTGTGGTGTGCGGAGTGTTCCGGCTGCTCCACTCTGGCAACACCGCGCTCCACAGCACGAGCAACAGTGCGGTGGGGCTCACCGAAAAAAAAAAAAAAAAAAAATTTTCCGGTTGCTCCCCCCTCTGGCAACACCGAAAATCCACAGCACGGAGCAACAGTGCGGGGGGGCTCACCGGAAAAAAAATCAAAATGGCAGACGGAATCTGGAGAGAGGAAAAAGTGACACTAACGTCCATACACCCACCTGTACTCAATAACCACCCGGTTAAAAAAAAAAACCTGGTTAACTACAAAACAGGAATGACAGACTGAGTGGCAACAGAAAGGAAAGTCTACGGCCGTATCTGCGTGAGGCACCCGGCGGAAGGAGGTCTGGACGCGGTCGATTCCCCTGGTCTCACCTCGACTCCCCAGCCACACCAGATGTTTCCTTCAGGCCACCAACACTCCCTACACGCTAGAGTCACCCAGCCAACCACCCACAAAAAAAACACGACAAACTGACTAAACGTATACAAAACAGACAGAACCTGGACAGGACTCCGGTGAAACGAGAGAGACAGTCAGAGCCCTTCACATCCGGACGAGCCCCCACAATTGTCACGACCGACCCCTGGAGGTCTGCCCTGACAGGATCGGTCTGGTGGGAGTGAAGGGAGTGACTGACCTCACATGCCCCGCAAAGACCACACGAGAAAGATTACGATACAACACCCCATTTATTCACACCAACACACACAGTCATAAAATAAACATTCCAACCACACAACATGCACAATCACAATCAAGCATTTAAAAACACGACATACACACAATTAAGCATTCCAACACACAAAACATGCCAAATTTTAAATAAACATTTTTACTATACGAAAGTACACAATCACAAACACAGCATTTCAACACATATGACATTACACAATTATAAATAAACATTTCCAGCACCCATCCCTTCCACACCCCCGCCTCTCCCAAGTCTACTGGGAGCACCCTGTCGCACTAGGTGCTCCGAACCGGGTCGGTTTTTTGAAGAGAGTCGTTCAAGGCCGACAACCCCTTGACGCACAAAGCGGGCAGTGGGGAGCACGTCCGGGGGGGGGGGGGGGGGGACGTGGCGTTTTTTGCTGGAGGTCCTGGACGGGGATCAGGAAACCCACCAGTCAAGTCCACGGGCTTTTCCATCAGTACGTGGCCTCAACCAGTGCGTGGTCCCAACCAGCGCGTGGCACCAACCAGGCCCCCGGCACCAACCAGTGCGCGTCCCATACCAGAGGGGTCCCAACCAGTGCGTGCACCAAACCAGCGCGCAGCACAACCAGTGCGCAGGTCCCCAACCAGAGCGTGGCCCCAACCACGCGTGGCCCAACCAGTCCAAGCTCCGTGTGAAAGCCCCCAGGAGGAGGAAAAAGGGTAGCTGGGAGGAGAGAAAAAGGGAGGGAAGGGCACTGAAACCCCGCCGTCAGTACGTCTGACCCATGCTGTTAAATTTCCCAACAGCCACTCGCATGATGGGCGAGGGGAGGTCTACTAAATACACCAACAACCCCAGCTCAACACAGACCTGAGCATAACACAGCAAACCACCAAATCAGGAATGTTCGTCAAAGTCTTCTCACACGAGCAGGTAAAAGACTGCATTAAATTAACAAGGCTATAAACAAATATGAATTATTTTCATCCTTCTCTCACTCACGTTTAACATTTTCCTTTCTTAGGAAATAAACCAACGCAGCAACTATCGCTTTATAACTGCCACCACATTTGCAAATAATAATTCAATGGCATAATTATCACATTTTATAGCCACATTTCAAAATAACACAAATCTCCAACCATGCATCCGAACAACAAATCATGCGTACGCACGCTCGCGAACATAAAACTCGTTCTCCTTGCACACACAAACAGACGGTGGCCGAAGAATAAAGTCCGGCGAATGTGACAGGGGCGGACGAGCGAGACAAAGCAAGTACAGAGAACTGATAAATGCCAATCCTAGGCCAGCTGCTCCTCAACCATTTTCGGAGCAGCTGACCCTAGGAATTGGCATTTATCATTCTCTCATACTCAGTGGACTTGATTCCACTGGGCATGCGCATTAACGAGGTAAAACCAACCTGCATTACACAGTTCAACCAGTTCGAACCGGTTTGACTCTAGAAGCGGCATATACTGTTCTCTAACAAGTAAGACTTTAATAACCAAAAATAACGACCCTACAAACATACATACTGTGTAGGGTTATCCGTTTTCAATACTAATTCACTAAACTTTTCAGAGAGTAACGTAGGGAAAGTAGCCGCGGCTGAACACGCCCCATAGAGTAACGTGGGGGAAAAGCAGCCGGGCTGAATGCGCCCCATACACCAAACGCCAGTGCAGGTAAGCCTTTAATTGCTAGTTGCCGGCCTACCTAAGGACTCTGCACTATCCGATTACTTACAAACGTGGCCGGACATGACGATTTTCGGATCACGCGATGGGCTGATGTCACGGCCGGCCAATCATAAGACTAGATAGAATCAGCTGATTAAGTAGTGACGGCATTTCCGCCCAGCACTTGTGTTGTTTATTTTTCCTAGTGCTGTGGTGGTGTGAAGACGGTGCTTTTTTTTGCGAGAGAAGTGTTTGCATATGGCAAAAAAATATAGCTGCAGTTTCATAAGACAGTGTGGATTCTGTGTTAGAAAAAGTTCTTGAATCACAATACCTTTTCAACAACTTTATAGATTAAATTATTTGGGTGTGGAAGACATGGAATCAGCCACAACTTTCCAACAAGCTCAAATCTCCCATTACCACCGCCAACACCAACGGAATTGTGGACTGAAGAAGAAATGTTTATTTTGCAAGAGAATCAAGACTACTTTAAAAAAATGACAGAAATAATTGAAAAGATTAAAAAGGAAGGACCACAGATTTGCCACAGAAGCCTAAAAGAAAGCTTGAGCAATTGTTAAAAGAAAAGAAAGGAGAAAAAAAAAAGGAGAACAAATCTTTCAACGCCGCAAGAATTACATGCCTATCTTATGGCAAATCAGGCTGACGTTCAATCAGCTATTTTCAGAGAAGCTTTTACTGATCAGATATTTCCGAAACAGCAAATGAAGCTGAAATTGTAGAAAGACTACAAAAAGGGATGAGAAATTTGAGGAGAAAGATGCACAGTCCTTGTTAATTACATTCAGTTTGGTTACTTTTTGAATTTGTGTAAACAATGGCAGGAAAATGAAAGGAAAGAAGGGAGAACAAAGGAAACTTGGGCTGTTTGGTTGAAAGCAAAAACCGGGTATTCTGATGTACACGTACGAAAATTACATGCTGTTGCAAGTGTTCTTTTTGGATATCCAAGGTTTTATGCTGTAGCCTTCCCTTTCGTTTCATTTTTAGCAAGCTGAATGAAATTAAAACCATGCTGCAAGTGCCGGAATTTGCACAGTACTGGAAACAAGATCCGCACATAGCAATGACAAGCGAGCTCCAGCAATCCCAGTAATCGTTAACGGCGGAAGGCAACTGCTAAAGCACAGCCTAAAAATAGGGCCGATCACGCGCGTGAACGGTGGCCTACTTGCGGGACTCCTGCCCCACAAAGCCCCGAACAGTTTTCTAAAAATAGTTCTTACCTCACCTGCTTTGACGTCATGCTCGCCGTTCACGCGCGTGAACGGTGGCCTACTTGCTGGACTTCCTGCCCCACAAAGCCCCGAACAGTTTTCTAAAAATAGTTCTTACCTCACCTGCTTTGACGTCATGCTTTGCCGTTCACCGTAGCGCGTGAACGTGGCCTACTTGCTGGACTCCTGCCCCGTGCCTTTGCTGTTGTGGCTGGCTGCTTCAACGTTTCACCTATTCACCCTGCTTAAAGGCTGTCTCAGACGGCTGCTGGGTGCACTTTAAACAATTGTCTTGTTTTATTCAATCAGGCTTTGTTAAATGCACTTGGTGGCTGCTTTGAACTTGCAACAAAAGAGCCAATGAATCACAAAAACGCAAGCGCCGTCTTGCACCAAGTGGTGTTACACATGACAAATAAAAAAAGCTCTGTGTACACCACACACACTCCTACCCCAAGTCGCCCCAAGTTCTTAATTAAGTTTTAATTAAGTCACCCCAAGTTCTTAATTAAGTTTTTAATGAAGTTACTTCAAGTTCTTAATAAGTTCTTGAAACAAGTAACTTCTAAGTTCTTGATTAAGTCCCCCTCAAGATCATAACTAAGTCATCCTTTAAGTACAACCAAGTTCTTATTCAAGTTATCTTATAATTTTCAAAAAAATACAATCTATGTTTTTATCTTAAATAGTAGATGTCTAATATAGTACACACACGCTTCAAAAAACGCGTCATCGTTGAGGATGTCTTGCTCAGTGTCTTTGGCGCGAGATTGGTCAGCATAGATCTTAATGAAGTTCTTACATCCTAAGCAACCGCATTGATTACAATTCTGGTCTATGGAAATGTCTTTTATAGACTCCATGTCTTTATTTATTGACTTCATCATTTTATAATACGCCATGATCTATTTTTATTAAAAAAATTTAAAATTAAGTTCTTAAAAATATTATTCCATCTGAAATGGATCAAAATGATCTTTTGTGTTGACGGTTCTGGCGTGCTGTTGTCTTCTGTATTTAGTGGTCAGATTTTTTTGATTGCTTTTTGTTTCTGTTGCCATTGTGTATATAATTTTATAACCGTAATAACCGCCCCCCCCAGCAGCAAGGGCGCCAAAAATGGCAACAGTTTTAAGTTCAATATACCATGAAGACTTTGGTGCTGTAGGCCTTGAATCACATGGGGTTTTTATAGCTGGCATTGAATCAACTTGTTCTGGCGTTGGCGGCGTTATGTTTTCATGATAATTTATATTCGTAACATTAATTTTTTTGTCTGTTCCACTCTGCTAATTTTTTTCCTGCTTTAACACGCCCAGGATGAGATGCTTTTCACTGGTCTCCGCCTGATTCAGTGTTTTCTGATTCTGCTGATTTTCTGGCTTGGTTACTTTCTCCACCTGATTCTGCTGATTTTCTGGGTCGTCATTTTGAAGGAAATAAAATCTATATGATTAAAAGTTATTAATCCCATGATTAATGGCGATAACAATGTTCCAAATTTGTAGTATAGATCACATCCAAAAGACTCTAATGACTTTGTTAAAACTGGATCTTGCGTTAAATCATACGTAAGATCTTGTTCAGAATCAATGGGAGCAAATCTACTGACTAGTTTAGTGTACAAACTAAGAACCGTTTGCCCCACACTTTCACCATTCTAGACCCCAGCTGCGCTTCATACCTGTTATGATACTTTATAATGTCTTGTGGCGACATCTGTTGAATCTGTTCTATGCTGAATTCAGTTCCGAGGAACTGTTTTGTTTTCCCACATGCTGCCAAAGAATACAGCCTCTCCTTTTGGGCATAATAGCTTGGTCATCAACTTGGTCATTCATAAGTTCAGGAAGGTTTAGGCCGCCCTGTAGCTGTAGTAGATCATCGCTGTTCATGTTTTTTATTAATTATAATTATTTTATTTTTTAAAATGAGCACCGAAAAAACTGTCGCCAACCTTGTATACCATTCTGCTGTTATTGGAGGCCTAAGTATAGGAAACACGATGCTTGGTAAAAGCTTGTTAAAAAATTAAACCAGCAGATCTTGGCAAACTAGACTTTGAGGATTCGGCAAAGCTGATTGCTATTATTGCAGCTTCGTTTGCCACGAAGATTTTCTAGTAAAGCAAAAAATTCCAGACGTAAAAATATGAAAAAAAAAAATACATTTTAAAAATGGCTTCACTCGTAATGTGATAGGCGGCGCTGGGGGAATGCGCTCATTTTTAGTGAAGAATTACCTTTTAGTAAACTGCGAGATAAAGGCAGAGAAAAGACATAAAAAAGCTTGGACAATAGCTGCAGCACAAGATCGCTATAAAAGCAAGAATCGAGCAGTTGATTTTATTAACGACAAACGAAAAAACAGGGGCAGCAGCTTAAAATTTTAAAAAAGTTGACCGGGCAATAAAAAAATATTATCTTGTAACAGGCAAACCAATCGAAAACTTTCCCCCCCACCAAAATTCAGTGATTTTATCAGCCATCAAAAACAAAAGATGCAAAAAAATGGGTTTTATTGTCGTTGGTATGACTGTTGTGTATTTTTTTGCGCATAAAAATTGGCTGAATAAAAATAAAAAAAACTATTTTTTCGCCCCAAAGGTATTGGAAGGGAACCGCAATTAAAAGAACCCAAAAGCAGGGGGTTAGTGAAAAAACAGCAAAAGAATGGTTATCAAAACAACGATTTGGAAATTTATTTACCTGCCCTAAACGAATACAGAACCACACTTTGTGAACGCAATACGAACGCACCCATAAATGGACCTTCTTATTTACCCTCATACTTTTAGACAAAAAAGATTTAAGTACCATTACAGTCATGACTAGCTTCAAAACAAGATGGGGAACCTTTTA
Source organism: Conus ventricosus (assembly GCA_018398815.1). Classification (NCBI taxonomy): domain Eukaryota; kingdom Metazoa; phylum Mollusca; class Gastropoda; order Neogastropoda; family Conidae; genus Conus; species Conus ventricosus. The sequence continues at coordinate 83,513 of JAFLJL010015837.1, read as the reverse complement.
ACACAAAAGAGTGCTTTGGTTTTGCTGTTGCTATAAAACAATATACAACAGCCCTTTAAACTTATCCTCGCTGATTAAAGTTATGATGGAAAAAAAATTTAAAGGGCAAGTGAATAAATTATTGTTAAAACATAGAGTTACCATAAAAGAGCACCCCGGGAGTTCACGATCACGGCTTTAGTTAAAACTTTAAAAAACTTTATCTGAAAGATTTTTTTTTTCTACCAGTATCCAAGAGCTGATTGACAATTTTTCGCAACACGAAGGGGTTAGAAGACTGCCCTCTTTTGCGCGCAAAAATAAGAAAATTTAAAAGGGCCTAAAACCATCAAAAACAAAAAAAAAAAAAAATGTTGCTAAGACTCCGTTCATCCAGCAAATTTTCCCTTTTGGTTTGAAAGAAAGGTACCTTTTTTACCGGGAAGCAGAAGGGACACTCGCATCAGGGAAACCGATCCATTTTGGGGATTTGCCCCTATGAAATAAAAAAAATTTGAAAATGAACCCCCCGTGTATTATTTACGAGAAACGAACAAAAAAACAACCAGCTCCTCAAGTTTTTTGTGAAGGAAAAACCCTGCAGATAATTCCGCCAGACACAGTTCCGTTTAAATTAATTTGTAAAAAATTTTGGAAAAAGGGGAAGGCCAAAAGGGAAGCGCAGACGAAACAAAAGGGTAAAGGAAGAGCCCCTTAAATGAAGGAAACTTTATGCGTGAAAACATTAAGGAACATTTTCGGGATTAATAAATGCATGCAAAATCATCCAGTCACCACAACTAAAACCCCAAATTTGGGGAAAAAGAATACTTGAAATAATAAAAAAATTCGAAGTCAAGCAAACATAAAAAAGATTTAAATGAAGGGGGATGAAGCTTGATCGATCTTATAAAAAAAGTTGATAAAAAAATATAAACCCCCCTGTTTATCGGCCCCTCCATGCCCGTTTGCTATGAAAACTCTGGATTAAAACAAATACTCGTTTTGTTTTGTTCTACTAACCTCTTGTTAAAACGGTTGTTTTGATTCTCTTTAAATTAGATCGATTTTTTACGTTGTCATATGAAAAGTATGTTTATTAAACAATCTTCTTTGTAGTTGTCATGCGATAGCTCGACTGCACAACACTGCGAAATTTTCCCCTTTGCTTTTTGATGGTTTTCTCCTGGCTAGAAATACTGTACATTTTTCGCCCTTTAAAAACCAACAAACTCCTTGTCCCCCTTTCCAGATAATTCATCTTTCATTTTTCCCTAAACCTTCTTATTATAATTAATGCAAGGCAAAACTTAAGGATAATCGGACTGTCTACCACCTGCTGCCCTTTACTATTTCAAATTTCCCATGTTTATAGTGCTTCAGTAATTCTATAAAAAATCTGTATTGGGGTAAAGCCTCTGGCTAGGATACAGGGCTTAAAGTAGTCAAAAAGAAATTCTAACTCAAAAGCTTTGAATTCCAAAAACAGAAAACCCAAAAAACGGGTTTGTCCAATTTGACTTTTTTTTTTTTTCATTTTATGAAAAAAAAGGATCATAAAATTTCTAAGTCCTGATTTGGGTTTTTAAATAGTTTAATTGTTTCGTTCTCTTTGGTCCCTAATCAAAATTTTTACGTTTGGGGGATTCCCCCATTTTTTTCCCAAAACATGTGTTTCATCAACTTGAAAAAGTCTTTTTCTGAAGCATCTGTGGATTTATTCTAAATCATGTTCTTCATGATTTGGTTTCATAACTGTCTTGATCAAAAGAAATTTATACGAGAACACTGTCAACTTCAAACCATTCTTAAAAAAAAATTGTAGAATCTGAAAATGACAAACAAAATTTTTTTTTCCCCCAAGATTAGGCACAGTTTGGGCGGTTCTTTTGGGTTTCTCTTTAGACTTTCGTGCTAATGGGTAGTCATTAGCAGGTCTGGAGTTCTGAGGTTTAAAAACAACTTCAGAATAAAACCCACGCTGTTGATCAGGCGTTAAACTGCCCAACATTTTTTAATCCCTTTTGAATATTTTTTTGGATTGTCTTCTGTGTAAATTTAAATTGCGTATGGAATGATTGCGCCTTCCCCATCCATACAGATGTTTGCATCTAAATCATGAGATAGTTAGACCTTTTACTGGGATCTAGTCTCAAAGTATTTGTTGTTTGCTTTACATAATAGCGACGCCTCAAATTCCTCCACGAAACCCGTTTTCATCATCGAATTTTTGGTATCAACAATAAATCAATCGTACCAGAAAACTTTAAGAAAGCGCCCCAAAACTCATCCCGGCGCAAAATGAATGCCAGGACCGGGCTTAATGTTTCATAATTCTTCTAAGTTTTCAAAGACGTCCGCCAACAAACTACATCAGCCATTAAGTAGGATCATGATAGTCTCCCATCTTTTTAACACTCTAACTTCTGCCAGCTTCTTGAGCATGCTGGAAATCAAATCACTGATGTCCTTTCCTCTAAGACTAGAAAAAAACGGCCTTTAGGAGGAATGTTCTTCGTAAAACCTTCCCCAATTTTTCATGTATTCAAAAGGGTAAACCCCCCTTTCTAACAATTTGGGTCAAAATATTCTTCCGTTATTGGGAGGATTAAAGGGACATAGCCATGACTCTAATAAACCCCATCATGTGTTGATAGAGTCATAAAAAGACATGTTATTCAGATTAAAGCACATTACTTTTCTGATGACTGGCATGCATGTTACCTGAAGCGTCGCCCCACTGCTTTCATTTAAGATGAAGTCGTAACCTCGCAATTTTTTAAAAGAAATGGGGTTTCCATGTCTTTGGTTCAAACTTTAGTTAAAAGATTGCTTTTACTGTGTGCGCCCCTTGAACCCCCAAACTATGGATCATGGTCCTTACTTTGGGTTTGGCTTCCTCCTGATTTCAAAAACCGCAAACCCCAAAAATGTTGCTAATTTATACTGTTTTTGGGCCCGGGGCGTATTATTTTCAGAAATTTTAGTTTATTAGAACAGTCATTAGCACTTTCTGCATGTTTTTCTAAAAGTATTCTGCAGCACTGGGCCTCTAACAATTCTGGTGCTGAAGGGGCGCCACCGACCTGACAAAAATGAAGGCAAAGAACAAATCTGATGTTACTCATTAAGATTTTTTTTTCAAAGGGGGTCCGGCCCTTCATGAACAAGAGTGATTCGAAGTCTGCGTAAACAACATATGGAGAATTTGCATCCGTTTCCAGTTTTTAAACAAACTTTAGATCCGGGGGGGGCGTATTAGTTCGTATTACAGTCAAATGGGCGTACAGTGTTTCTTATGTTCGCTCGCGCTTGAAAGTGGGGTTTTGTTAAAAATTTTTTACAGAATTTTTTTTTATGCCCTTCTTTGAAGTTTTCTCATTATTTTTCCCTTGTTCGTATCAATGTGTAATGTGGTAGCCCTGCTGGTTTAAAACATCAGTATAATCAACAGATTTTTTTTTGGAAAACCAAAACGTTGGGTTTCTTTTAACCCTTTAATGGGCGAGATTTTTTCCTATCCCCCTGTGTAATTTAACGTTATTGGTTTGTTTTGTTCTTCAAACTGTCAATTGATTACACTAACAGAAAAGGGTATCCATTAAGTTAAGACTTGGTGTATTTTCGTAGTTTTCACTCCTTGCGTGTTCGCGGAATGAGCGCCTTGCAAGAAACACCACATGAAAAATTTTTTCGTCTGAATTCTTTATTTTAAAAAAATGCTCTCTTTGAAAACCAAATCTCAGGAGCGGAATGTAAGCCTTTCTACAATCGGGGCTATTACCTGTTTTAATCTAATCTCTAAGACTTCGCCCCTGCCAACCAAGCCTCTCATTTTAGCTTCTTCAGCGGGCCCCATCAAACTGTGGGAACATTGTCTGCCCAACCGGGTGTAAATCATTATGAAAGAATAGTCGCTGTTTAGTTGAACCCGATTTTAGATTTTTTTTTATTTTTTATATATCGATTAAAAAACTAACATTACTTTAAATGGCGGGGCATTGTTAGTTTTCTTGAACTTGAGAAATTGCATGTACAACGCTTGCCCCCCACGTTTTTGGATTAATAACTTCTAAATCAATTCATTTAGTGCTCTTGACAAACGCTCTTTTTCGAGCATTCCCTTCAAAAATTCATCTGGCCTTTAATTCTTAGCCATGCGTCTTTCTTTTCTAAGCAAAATATTATTTTAAAATTAAAAAAAAAACAACGTTTAATCAGAAAATTCGGCGGTCTTTTTACGCTTGGACTATAAACTAAGTATAAACACCCTTTGGGGTTGTTATTGCGAGCGTTTAGAAAGGTTTTAAATTTTTGTTTTTCTTTTTTTAAGCTTCCTTTTTTATTGCTCGGCGTCTGGGTGTTGAAAAAACTTCCCTCCCTTTCTTTGAAGATCAAACTTTTGTCTTTTTTAGTCTCAAAAACGGCCTGTAAACGATTAAATTCTTCATCCGTGATGTTTGATCAACTAGCGCTTTTTTTATTTCAGTTTTTAACGAGCTAAGTTAGTGTTATTTGTTGAACCATAGCTGTGGCTTTTGGAGTTTAGTTTTTAATTTTTTTTCTAGCAGCATTACAGCTAATGAACACAGGCCAAGGTAAAGCAAACCCTAGAGGTAAAGCTGCGGGTGCACCAACCGTTCTAAGAGACCACACTTGTCCCTGCGATAAGCGCTTTTGTTGTGTTCCAGTATTAACATATTAACAGCATTAAGACAGCAGAATACCTTCGTTTGGTTTTGCTGTTTTTGAAAGGGCCTGCTCGTTTTTTTTCATTTGTGAATATTGGGGTTTTCGAAGGTTTTAGCAGGGGGTTTTTACTACTCTTTCTTGGGGGCGCTGTAGGCACATTTGGATAAACCTAACAGACGCTTTTTTTAAAATAAAAATAATTTAGTATTGTTATCTTTTAAACTGTTATCTTGAATATTTAGCGCGCTCATATATTAAAAAAAAAATACACGTTAAGGGGTTTTCGACCTCTTTTCTTTATCAATTTGAATGTTTATTACGTCTTCACAGTTTCCCCCCTTCCTCCGATTACCTCTGTTGACCTTTGGTCAATCCATAAACCGTATTTCGTTTTTTAAATAAAGATCAAATCTAACACTGTGAAGATGTAATCTTTAGACACAAAGGGCAACGTCGGATTCTACACCTCCCCCCTCCAAACGTTTTTTTATTTCATCAAAATGCTGAAAGGTTTAAGCCCGCTACGTAATTTGGTTAGGATACCCTCAATTTACATTGCACTTTTGTTATTTTAGGATTAACAAAATTTTCAGTTTTTTCTTTTGAATGTCCTTCATCTTCACACGCAAAAAAATACCTTAAGGATCTTGCTGTGGCATAAAACTAAAATTCCATATAGGTCGCCCTCTTTTAGGGTTTTAAATGAAGAATCACTCTTTCGTAATATATTGCTAATTTTTTACTGATATTGTTTCTCAATTAGCCCTTCTAAATTAGGGTGCTAACAACGTCAAAATCTAGCGAGATGTCAGAAATGTGTCTTTTCTTCGGTGTCTGTAGATTAAAAACATTTTTTTAGTCATTAAAATTGTTAATGAAAAACTGTCTTTTAAAGCTCCTTGAAAGTAGGGGGATCGCTTTAACAACCAAAATCTGGGTATGAAAAAGGATTGCCATACGCAAGCTTACACTAAAACCTTTTTGCCGTCTTTTGCATTCGGCGCCTATTCGTGTTTTTGTGCACTTATTTTCGATTCCTTAAACCAAAAAACACTCTTTCGCTCCCGGGTTTGCCATAGATCAGAATAGGTTTAAAATATGTCGCATTGTGTAAAGAAAAATTTTCTTGCCCCTCAAGTTTAAGAAATTTTCTTAACGATTGCCCGCCCCCCGATTTTGTACAAATGTCCTTTTAGGTCGTTGTTGAAAACGAAACTATTTTTAAATAAACCGAGAGCCTGGCACAACACTTTACTGTCCTAGTCCGGGGAAATTTTACAGTAAGAAAATTTATCCGATCAAAAGTAAGGGTTATTTGGAAAGTAATATTCCCTTTTTTCCCTTCACACCAAAGGGGTCTTTCAGTCTTCTATGGGTCAGAATCGGCCATATGTTGTGACATTTTTTTTTAAAAAAAAAAAAAAAAGTTAATTATTAAAGAAAACTGGCAGGCATTGAAAAATGAAGATTATGAGATTTTATCCTGGAGACGACATGAGTGAAATGACCCTTTTACACAGCATCCTCAGCGCTCTCATTGCGGCGTGAATTTAAAGAAAGTAAGTTAATCATTGTACCAAAGTTTAGGCCAAGAACCTCCCCAATTTTACCCCCTGATGTTTTGAAGTAAAAGTGACCCTTTTTTTTGGAAAACGATCAAAGGGCAATTGTTCAGCTTTTTAAAAAAAACCCGACTCTCAAATTTTTTGCCCAAGAGTACAAAATTTTAAAAAAGACTCAGTGTGAAAGATCAAAACGCCTTGGGCTTGTTTGGCCCCAATTTAAGGGGGGAGGGGTTTCTAAAATTCAAAACCCTACAAAACTCCCCACAATAACCAAATGCAAAAAATGGGAAATTGAAGAATTAAAACAACACAGATAAATAAAAAAGCAATAGAAGCAGAAAACCATTTTTTTAGAAGAAACAGCATTAAAGACTATACGCGACTCACCGCACCCCGCGGAAAAGCGGGCCCCTTTATCCGCTTTAGAAGCTCGAGGCAATTAACAAACAATTTAGCAAAACTAGGTAATAGATGGATTAAAAAGAAAAAAGAAAAACTCGTTGAATGATGACGCAATTAGGGCATAAATTAAAGAAAAAAATAACCCAAGACTAAAAAATCTTGAACAAGAGAGATCAGCAAGACTAGAAAATGTTTTCTACTACCGAGAACAATTACGAAATCAATGAGAGAATAAGAGAAACTATCCAAAGAATTTTTATGGCACAAAGCTAGCAAAAGAACCGAACACTGTTTAGAGAGCAAGGAGTCCCTTAGCAAGCGTTAAAACGGCCTTAGGATTTGAAAAGTAACTGGTAATGGCTATTTTCAGGGGCAGTGGTCAAAGCCCGTGCCTCCATCCACGCCTCCCCCTGAAATCATGGGGAAAAAAAAAAGCTTGTCATTTGCGGTTTTTTAAAAAAATTAGCTGGAAAATTAGACTCTTACCCCAGTATTTAGGGAGATTGTTACTGGTTTTGTCTCTGCAAACAAAGAGTTGGGTTTATGGCGAGCACTTATGGACATTTTTCCTATTAGTTGGGTTTTAAAATTTAGTAAGATAAAGACCGAGTAATCCAGCCTTAATCCAAGAAAAAGTGTGTTTTTCATATTCAGGCATCGCGAACGATCCCGGGGCTTCAACGGCCTTTGGGCTTTGGGCCACGGGGGTTGGATGACTTATTCTTGGGGGGGCGACTTGTTTGTTTACTGCTTTCAATATTTCTGGCTCAAATTTATTTCGTTTTTCGACCTTCTGTTCTTTTGCCTGCCACAAGGATTTCATTATTGTAGTTTATTATTGTTCCTATCTGGAGCCTGAGGTCGAAGGCAGCATGTAAAAACCAGTCCCAAACAGCAAAGTCTACTTTCGATTTGCGATTGTTAAACATTTTGGTACCTTTTAATACTGAAGGTAAATAACTGTAGAATTAATGGCGTCCTCTAAATTTGCTAAGTATTGTTTTTGCGCATCAAAACCAGTAGAAGGATCAGTTATGCTCGACCTCGTTTGTGCTTGCGAACCTAGCAAACACCAAACGTAAAGTACGAATAGAGTCGTTTATTCGTTCTATTCCTGCTTTAGTTAGGCCCTTAGAAGTGTCTAAGATAAATGTTGTCCATGCTGTTTTATGCTCTTGCTTTTATAGACCCGAGGTGAACGCCTGTGCCCGAAGAGAAGATGTGTAAGGAGGATTCCAGTCATAGTTATACTTTCTGTGCACCCCCCCAATAATAAGGGGGCCTAAGCCATGATTGCGGTCCAACTTTTGTCTAAAGTCTGTCTTGATGTTAATATTGAATTCGTTTCAGATCCTTTCAAAAGCCTTCATGTCTATTCGGTTGCTGAATGGATTAACGGTTTGTCATTTGGTAATGGCGCTTGCAGTTCGTCAAAATACGTCTGAAGGTATAATAAAAATGAAATCTATACACTGACCTCACCAAAGGATCAGGATGACTCAAATGATCAGCATACGATACTCCCCACCCAGTTGATGCACAAACACAGCAAAGTTTAACTGGTTCTGATAAAACTGCATCGGATGACTGAACCACACTTTCGCGATGTAGTCTTTTTTAATAGGAGGGTTAAGATATCAGCTTAATGGAGTACTCACCTTTACTTGAAAGGTGCCAGTCTGAGTCACAGAAATGTCAAGAGTATCAGTTGTTATATTTTTAAGATTGTAGTGCGGCCCAACAGAATATTTTGCATCAGTATATTTGAATGCACTCATTTTTATTTCGTTTAAAAAATGTTTGTAACAATAACAACTCAAGACCGTCCTTCGTTTTTAGAACATGCTATTAATAACAATTGCGGAACCAGAACGGTCGCACTCCATGAAATATTTTACAAAGTCGTATGGTTTAATATAAGTGAATCCAAGGAAAATAATAAGGTTCTAAAAGTTGACAAAACAGGGGCCAAAGTTAGCCAGTTAACAATACCTGATGGTTATTACGGGTTTTGCTCACTAAAAGAAGCAATGAGTAACTTTGACATTACTCTCAAACTTAACAATGCGAACTGAAAACAATGTTAACATTCAAGCCTGAAGAAGAAGGAGGTTACTATTTTGATAAAGAGCTAGCTAAAATGTTAGGCTTTGCAGCTAACAATCATAGATTTAGAGTTACTCCAAACACAACTACTTATGAGGGGAAATCCGCTCGATCTTGCATTACACTCATTACTCTATGTTCATTTAGACGAGCTGAGCACTGATGAAAACTTATATGATGGAAGGCCCTCAACTGTTTTAAGAGCTCTTCCATCTGGGAAAGCCGCATATTGCGATTATGAAATTATACAATTCCCTAATTTACAGTTTAAAAAAGATTAGTTTGTGGAAGGGTCGGATCATTTAATTTAAAAATTGCAGACAAAACAGGGAAAGTCGTGAAATGTGATAACCTGCACATTGTTTTGGAAATAAAATAATAAGTTGTACTAAAAAATGTCGCGTGGGCCAGAAGAATCAGGAGTTACATTAGCGCCTGTGAGGTGTATAACTTTAGAATTAAAAGACCTTGCAGATGTTGCGGACTTTGAACAGAACGGTGAGATAGGCGCTTTGTATGGTTTTGAGTACACTAAAGATGGTGATTATAAACGCAAAGAGGTTGACGACAACAAAAAGTTTCCTAAACTAGAACAACTGCGCAATCTAGAGGCAAATAATGTTGGCCAGTATGAATATAAAATAGTTCGAAAACCTGACCTCAAATGGCACTTAGAACCATATTTAGAATGGGACATAAAATTTGAATTCATAAGCCCATTTACATTTTTTAGCCGTCAAAAAAGTTTCAGAAAAGCATTCAACTCTGGCCCTTTACATGTAAGTCTTATGCCAGACGACAATAGCCGGAAAGAAATTGAAATAACGCCGTATGGGAAAAAACAGTACATCCTCCACAGAAGAGAAACGGTTTTAAAGAAAGCTTCTACAAAATTACAGTTCTTTCCAAGCAAAAATTAGGAGACACGTTCACAATGATATTTGAAATTTCTGTCTTTAAAGATGTGGAGAGGGATGGGGTTGTGGCGTTAGTGACGTCCTTATAAAAGGAATTAATATTAGCTGGCAAAACTTAGACGTTAAACGCCTTAAAGTTACCATCGTCGTTCTTCACAATGGTGAGGATATTAAGATCATAACAACAAGCAACAAAATCAATGTTGACTTAAATAGAAAACAATCTTACAGAACTGAATTGGATTAATCTTACACATTTAGGCCTCATAGGGTTTTATTATACTGAACAAGTTTTGACGGAGAGTATGATAAAAATAATAACTGGATTAGATTAAATTCTGTTATAAAACTATGGAGCAGTTAAACTTTATGACAAAATACCCCTCATTGTTCATTAATTTGTGGACAAACTGTTGTGGGGAAAACAATATTTGTCCTCGACCTATTACAAACAGTTTATCGTTATAATTTTGATTATATTGTGATTTTCTGTCCAACACTTAAAAGGAACAAAGCATATCATGATAGAAGGTTTATATGGACAGACGATGACGTATATTTAGTTGATCCTAGCACTAAACTGAGTGAGTGTTTAGAATGCTTTTATAAAGTGTTTGAAGGAACGCAGACACTCTTTATTATAGATGGACTGTTCAGCAGAAAAAGATATAGTTAAAAAGAGAAACACTTTGTCAAAACTGGCTTTCAGCGGAAGACATGATGGGATAAGTGTGTGGATTTTATGTCAAAAATAATAACTCGGTTTTAAAAGACTTTAGAGAACAGTTAAAGACTGTAGTGTTATTTCACATGAAAGACAGAGATGCATTTGATGAATGTTTGCGTGAAAATGATGTTATTGAAAATGACCAGGAAAAACACAGGATTAAGCAAAAACTGAAATCTGAAAAGTTTAGTAAATTAGTATTGAAAACGGATAAATCCTACACAGTATGTTTGTTTGTAGATAATCGTTATTTTTTGGTTATTGAAGTCAACCGGTCGAAACTGTTGAACTACTGAGTAATGAGAGAACTGATAAATGCCAATTCCTAGGGTCAGCTGCTCCGAAACTAGTTGAGAGCAGCTGGCCTAGATTGGCATTTATCAGTTCTCTAGTAACCAACCCTGAATCACCAGGTTCTCTCCCATCCCCACCGACTACCGCATCACCAGATGCATAAACAGGAGAAAGAATTTGGATATAACTTAGAATGGCAAGGTTAAAGACTGAATTAACCAGAAAAGTGGTCTCAAACAATATTTCTTTTATAATTTTGAAAACAAAAGAAAATTGCGCAAAAGAGAAGAATTAGCCGGCTAACAACGGAAAAAAAAACAACAAACGAACCACGAAACTGATGCTTACCAGCTACCCGTGGGTGACCCAGAAGAGGCGGGTCAAACGACTCTCTCTGCCCTCTGTCCAGTCGAGAGGACAGAAGCGCAGATGCGGAAAAAGAAGAAGTGATGTCCCTCTCCTACAGGCCGACTGTAGGAAATGAAGGTACTGACTGTACCTTCGACGATAAGGTGAAGAACCAGGACCGGAGCAGGCGCTCCCAGAGACATCTTCCGCTCGAGTGAAGAGAAAACCTGCCTAAGCGATGGCGGCCAACATGCCACGCTACGTCACAGAGTGAGCATACCTCAAACTAACAGAAATGAAGCACGTGCGACAGGTAAAAGACAGGTGAGAGGCCGATAGACGGCAAGTTCGAGAGAAAGGTACCAGCCACCCGTGAACCTGCAGGATGAACTGCACGGGCAGTGGAATTAGAGAGAGAGAGAGAGAAAGCAAACCGAACTTGAGCTGAACTACACCAAGGTGCAACCGCACCACAAGCCACACCAAGGGACGGACACGCGACAACAACAACGATAATAAACACATGAATAATTCCGCCACCCTAGATGGGTCAAACGTCGTAGGCCTCGTGACAAACTCGTGACATATATATATATATATATATATATATATATATATATATATATATATATAATATATATATATATATATATATATATATATATATATATATATATATGGTAAAATTTTCCATATGGCCGGACATTAACCATACGGCCTGTAACATAATATATATATATATAATATATATATATATTATATATAAATATATATATACTTGTCTTACAACAAATACAGATATGAACAGCATCTCTAGTATGATTACACTTATTTATTTTCCTTCTAACGTGAGATTGGTAAATTGGTTGATTGATTGATTGATTGATTGATTGATTGATTGATTGATTGATTGATGATTGATTGATTGATGATTGATTGATTGATTGATGATGATTGAGACAGAGAGACAATGGAGGAGAGAGAGAGAGAGAGCAAGAGAGAGAGAGAGAGGGGGGGGCAGAGAGAGAGAGAGAGAGAGAGAGAGAGAGAGAGAGAGAGAGAGAGAGAGAGAGAGACAGAGACAGATACAGAGAGAGAGTGAAAGGAAACACTGACACAGTGCCGTAGAATTCAAAATCTATCAGCAAGTGGTGAAGTAAGGTGACCAAAGAGACCCAGAGCAGCCTATGGACCAAAATGACTTTGAGCGACCCATGACTCCGATTGACCCAGAGCGACCATTGACCCAGACTGTCTGATGAGCACAAGTGACCCAGATAGAAAGCGATGACCCAGACTAACTGTTGACCCAGATGGCTCTGATTAAGCGATCACCCACAGAGAGAGTCAGAGAGAGAGAGGGAGAGAGAGAGAGTCTGACCAATGACCACGAGGAACCTCAACTGACCCATACCCCATACTGCACGTTCACGTGCGCACATACGATAGTTGAAACCTCAACATAGTGTAGTATAAAGCAAAAAGTGGGAATGTAAGAATGACACAGAAGTAGATGTGGGTCCCAGCATGGATGCATTCTTTAACCTGCTTGATCGCCGATCCTACAGTGAGTGGGGAAAAAAAAACAGTGTGAGTGACCCAGTTTTTTTTTTACAGACTTACTTGATATGGTGACCCCTGTCTCTGTAGAAGTGATGTGGTGTTATGGGTAAAGACAACCTGGCTATCAACAGCTGAAGACAGTGACGTTTATCGAAGAACTTTAAAGGACTATTGAAGGGAGACAAATGAGTGAGACAGATGACCAAATGACCAGACGTTTACCAAGGGCAGTCATCATCGCGATTTGTGCAAGTGGAATACAGCGCACAGTTCCTGTGACGTTAGTCTTGAAAGCTGACCACGGAAAGGAAATGAAAGGGATATTTTTATGTCCAAGACCTGCAAAACGTAGGTGACAAGAAGTGCATTGGATTCCAATGCATCTTAAAGCATTGACCAGGTTAGAAGGGACAGTCCGAGTATTTAGTCAAGTGGTATGGACTCGACTCCTCATTCAACTCATGGATTCCGAGATGACACTAACCACCTACAGCCTCTGACCTAAAGTGGTGTCGGATAATGTGATTAGCATAGATCAATGCTCAGCTGTCATGTTATGTTATATGATTAACAACAATTCATTGTTTGATTAAAAAAATGTATTATCAAGGTATTGTACCGCCTTCAGAATGGGCTATGGCCTACACTGAATAAACTTCTGCTTCCGCTAACAGCCTCTGACAGAGGCTGCTCATAAGGATGTGGAAAGATAGGATCGTCCGATCGTCAGTGTCCTGACGGGTGTTTGGTGGCCGAGTGGCCCGCACTGATATAGTGTTCGTCTGTCAGATGACCCTCGTGTATGTGATGACAGGGACGTCCCTGTTCGGTAGACATGGAATGGACGAACTGTGTATGTGATGACAGGGACGTCCCTATCCGGTAGACATGGAATGACGGACTGTGTATGTGATGACAGGGACGTCCCTGTTCGGTAGACATGGAATGGACGGACTGTGTATGTGATGACAGGACGTCCCTATCCGGTAGACATGGAATGGACGAACTGTGTATGTGATGACAGGACGTCCCTGTTCGGTATACATGGAATGGACGGACTGTGTATGTGATGACAGGGACGTCCCTATCCGGTAGACATGGAATGGACGAACTGTGTATGTGATGACAGGGACGTCCCTGTCCGGTAGACATGGAATGGACGAACTGTGTATGTGATGACAGGGACGTCCCTATCCGGTAGACATGGAATGGACGAACTGTGTATGTGATGACAGGGACGTCCCTGTTCGGTAGACATGGAATGGACGGACTGTGTATGTGATGACAGGGACGTCCTATCCGGTAGACATGAATGGACGAACTGTGTATGGATGACAGGGACGTCCCTATTTCATAGACATGGAATGGACGAACTGTGTATGTGGATGACAGGGACGTCCCTGTTCGGTAGACATGGAATGGACGAACTGTGTATGTGATGACAGGGACGTCCCTGTTCGGTAGACATGGAATGGGACGGACTGTGTATGTGATGACAGGACGTCCCTATCCGGTAGACGTGGAATGGACGAACTGTGTATGTATGACGGACGTCCCTGTTCGGTAGACATGGAATGGACGAACTGTGTATGTGATGACAGGGACGTCCCTGTTCGGAAGACATGGAATGGACGAACTGTGTATGTGATGACAGGGACGTCCCTATCCGGTAGACAGGAATGGACGAACTGTGTATGCGATGACAGGGACGTCCCTGTTCGGTAGACATGGAATGGACGGACTGTGTATGTGATGACAGGGACGTCCCTGTCCGGTAGACATGGAATGGACGGACTGTGTATGTGATGACAGGGACGTCCCTATCCTGGTAGACATGGAATGGACGAACTGTGTATGTGATGACAGGGACGTCCCTGTTCGGAAGACATGGAATGGACGGACTGTGTATGTGATGACAGGGACGTCCCTATCCGTAGACATGGAATGGACGGACTGTGTATGTGATGACAGGGACGTCCCTATCCGGTAGACATGGAATGGACGGACTGTGTATGTGATGACAGGGACGTCCCTATCCGGTAGACATGGAATGGACAAACTGTGTATGTGATGCCAGGGACGTCCCTATCCGGTAGACATGGAATGGACGAACTGTGTATGTGATGACAGGGACGTCCCTATCCGGTAGACATGGAATGGACGGACTGTGTATGTGATGACAGGGACGTCCCTGTTCGGTAGACATGGAATGGACGAACTGTGTATGTGATGACAGGGACGTCCCTATCCGGTAGACATGGAATGGACGGACTGTGTATGTGATGACAGGGACGTCCCTATCCGGTAGACATGGAATGGGCGAACTGTGTATGTGATGACAGGGACGTCCCTATCCGGTAGACATGGAATGGACGGACTGTGTATGTGATGACAGGCACGTCGCTGTTCGGTTAGCATGGAATGGACGGACTGTGTATGTGATGACAGGGACGTCCCTATCCGGTAGACATGGAAGGACGGACTGTGTATGTGATGGCAGGGACGTCCCTATCCGGTAGACATGGAATGGACGGACTGTGTATGTGATGACAGGGACGTCCCTGTTCGGTAAGACAGGAATGGACGGACTGTGTATGTGATGACAGGGACGTCCCTATCCGGTAGACATGGAATGGACAGACTGTGTATGTGATGACAGGACGTCCCTGTTCGGTAGACATGGAATGGACGGACTGTGTATGTGATGACAGGGACGTCCCTGTTCGGTAGACATGGAATTGGACGGACTGTGTATGTGATGACAGGGACGTCCCTATCCGGTAGACATGGAATGGACGAACTGTGTATGTGATGACAGGGACGTCCCTATCCGGTAGAAATGGAATGGACGGACTGTGTATGTGATGACAGGGACGTCCCTGTTCGGTAGACATGGAATGGACGAACTGTGTATGGGATGACAGGGACGTCCCTATCCGGTAGACATGGAATGGACGAACTGTGTATGTGATGACAGGGACGTCCCTATCCGGTAGACATGGAATGGACGGACTGTGTATGTGATGACAGGGACATCCCTGTTCGGTAGACATGGAATGGACGAACTGTGTTATGGATGACAGGGACGTCCCTATCCGGTAGACATGGAATGGACGAACTGTGTATAGTGATGACAGGGACGTCCCTGTTCGGAAGACATGGAATGGACGGACTGTGTATGTGATGACAGGGACGTCCCTATCCGGTAGACATGGAATGGACGGACTGTTATGTGATGACAGGGACGTCCCTATCCGGTAGACATGGAATGGACGAACTGTGTATGTGATGACAGGGACGTCCCTGTTCGGTAGACATGGAATGACGAACTGTGTATGTGATGACAGGGACGTCCCTAGCCCTATTCGGTAGACATGGAATGGACGGACTGTGTATGTGATGACAGGGACGTCCCATCCGGTAGACGATAAGATAAGATAAGATAATGTTGCTTATAGCCCAGCCGACCGCAAAGGGCCACATCAGGGCTGTCACCACGATCCGGTAGACATGGAATTGACGGATTGTGTATGTGATGACAGGGACGTCCCTATTCGGTGACATGGAATGGACGACTGTGTATGTGATGACAGGGACGTCCTATCCGGTAGACATGGAATGGACGAACTGTGTATGTGATGACAGGGACGTCCCTGTTCGGTAGACATGGAATGGACGGACTGTGTATGTGATGACAGGGACGTCCCTATCCGGTAGACATGGAATGGACGGACTGTGTATGTGATGACAGGGACGTCCCTATCCGGTAGACATGGAATGGACGGACTGTGGGTGGTGCTGTTAGGAAGTTGTCTGGCCAGGTTTTTCCCAGGCCCAGCATCGATCAACGAGCTCAGTGATGTTTTACCTGACACTCCCCGGCAACAGCTGTGTGGACTGTTACCCAGACAACCACCCAGCCACTACCTGATCAAACTGCCTTACACCATTGATCCCAATACTATCTATGGAAGGTTTGTAGTTAGCTGTACCTACTTGAATAAAGAGGATGTATAAGGCTGGTTTCAATTTCGACCAGATGGAACATTGGATCAACAGAACATAAATTTGCCACACGGCCTCTGCTTGTCTCTACAGTAAGCGGTGGATGGAACGGAAAGCCAGACCTGTGATGTTGTGGGCAAAAAGAAGCTGAACAATGTTAAAATAATTAATGTCATCATACCAAGAAAGTCTGTCAGATTCAATAGGACAGGAGGCACATTCCAGAAGGCTTCTAGAAATATCGGGAGAAACGTTTGTCTACCCCTTCAGAGCGACGTATGATTTTGAATCATACCAGGACCAAAAACACGTACTCAGGACTCAGATCAAACGAACACACTATCTACCCACACATGTTCCGAAGACTGTGAGCATTTGTTCCAATGTCCTGCTGTGTTTGTCTCAGAAGATGATTCCCAGAACATGGTGGATTTGATTATGTGTTGCTGATCCTGAATTTCAGATGTAACTTCCAGTCTACTCAAGAGAGAAATTTCACAAATGTACCACTGGCTCAGGGGTCTTGATGAGCACGTTGATTTTGACAATGAGAGGGAGCCTAGCTTTCCTTACACTCTGCTTCAGCTCAAGTGTATGCTAGATAGTAGCCTGCACACACTTCCAGTGAAGGAATTTTACAGTTCAAGTCATGATGCGAACTTGGCCAAACTCTTGCTCGTCGCTAAGCTCTGACAACAAGAAGAAGAGGATGATGATGGACCTCATGTCTATGGTTAGACAAATGTTCATGCTGATGAAGAAGAAACACAACCAACATGAGGGCCCATCGAATTCCTATCGTGAAAGATAGGGAACAAAATACAAGTACGTGAGCATTCTCAAATTCAGATTCCTTCACATCAAATACTGTTTGGAACCAGGATTTCCGAGGCCTTTGACAAGTCTTTGAGGGAGACTTCCATCCGTGATGAAGATTATGCTGTTGTCAGAGATTGTAAGAGCAGAGGCAAAATGCGCAACACGAAAGACTTTTTGGGATTATACAACTTGGGCGTAGTGCCTTCTGTTGAGGCCATGGATGAAACAGCCCACCGTCTTACAGTGACTTTGGCCTGGACATGTTCAAAGATGGCACTGGTGTGAATGGTCTCACTCTCCACTACCCGTGAAAGACAATCCCTTAAGGAACTTACGTTTCCTTGATTGGCAAGCACACACACACACACACACACACACACACACACACACACACACACACACACACACACACACACACACACACACATCACACACACATACACATAAACACACACACACACCACACACCCACACACACACACACACACACACACACACACACACACACATTCACACACACACACGCACACACACATTCACACCACACACCACACACACACACACACACACACCACACACACACACACACACGCACGCACTCACGCACGCACGCACGAAACGCACGCACACACACACACACACACACACACCCACACACACACACACACAACACACACACACACACACACACACAACACACACACACACACACACAATGAAATAGAGACATATCCTGTGGCCACATTCCTGCAATCGTCTGAAACCTAGCAGAACATCGTGAGCTGTCACATGGATTCTACAGACCATGTCTTTCACTCTCAGACACGACAACACTCACCGCTAGACCCAAGACCAGTAAAACCTTCAGCACAGTGTGGGGTAGGGCGTTGTGTATTCCCTCCAGAAAGCTGAGACTGCCCAATGGTGAGAGGGACCTCACTGTGGAGATCAGCACACAGTCTGAGTCTTCAAGTCAAAGTCCCCACCACTTACAGAAATCAGCAACCACACGCACACAGTGTACACTCGTGTGCAGAGGTGGGAGGAAAAGGATAGGGAATGGGGGTGGGGTGGGAGGTGGAGGTTGGAGGTGGGCTGGTGTGCACGAGCATTGGTTAGATCACAGCAATGTTTATAAAGTGGTTCCGCCATCTGATCGTTTGAAAACATTAACGGCACGTATAAGTCGACAGAAACTAACTGACAACTTTAGACACCATGTTGTGGATTTTCTCCCTCCTCTTCCTCCTCCTCCTGCCGCCCCCTCCCCCCTCCTCAATGTTCTTCAGCGTCCTTTCCCACCTACCATCCCCTGTCCTTCTCTCCTCCACCCTCACACACACACACACACACACACACACACACAACACACACACACACACACACACACACACACACACACACACACATGCGCGTATGCAGACACAGACAGACACACACACACCACACACACACACCACACACCACACACACACACACACACACACACACACACACACCCCACACACGCCCCACACACACACGCGCACACACACACACACACACACACACACACACACACACACACACACACACACACACACACACACACCTACATACGGGCACACACACACACATGCACGTATACGCATGCACACACACACACACACACACACACACCACACACACACACACACACACACACACACCACACACACACACACACACACACACACACACACGCACACACGCACATACACACGCACACACATACTCACACACACACAC
>JAFLJL010015837.1:45815-63329 GCA_018398815.1 Conus ventricosus | reverse complement strand
AGTAAAGTGATACTCCATTTGCGTGTGTTAGTATCCTGCAGTTTTTCAGAACCAGTTAAACTTTGCTGTGTTTTGTGCTCAATGGGTGTGGAGTGTCGTATGCTGACCACTTAAATCATCTGATCCTTTGGTGAGGTCAGTGTATAGATTTCATTTCTATTACACCTTCAGGCGTATTTTGACTGAACTGCAAGCTCCATACCAAATGATAAAACGTTTAATCCATTCAGCAACAGAATAGACATGAAGGCCTTTCAAAGGATCTGTAACGAATTCAATATTAAGGCTAAGACAGACTTTAGACAAAAGTCGGATCTTAATCATGGCTTAGGCACCCTTATTTTTGGGGCGTGCACAGAAAGTATAACTATGACTGGCATCCTCCTTACACATCTTTCTCTTCAGGCACAGCTGTTCACCTCGGGTCCATAGAGCAAGAGCATAAAACAACATGGTCAACATTTATCTTAGACACTTCTAAGGCCTAACTAGAGCGGGAATAGAACGAATAAACGACTCTATTTGTACTTACGTTTGGTGTTTGCTAGGTTCGCAAGCACAGACAAGGTCGAGCATAACTAATCCTTCTACTGGTTTTGATGCACAAAAACAATACTTAGCAAATTTAGAGGATGCCATTAATTCTACAGTTGATTTACCTTCAAGTATAAAAAGATACCAAAATGTTTTACAATTCGCAAGATCGAAAGTAGACTTTGCTGTTGGCACTGGTTTATACATGCTGCCTTCTGACCTCAGACTCCAGATAGGTACAATAATAAACTACAATAATGAAATCCTTGTGGCAGGTGATGAACAGAAGGTCGGACAAAACGACATAAATTCTGAGCCAGTAATATTACAAACAATAAAAAAACACGATGACCCCCCAAGATTAAGTCATCCAATCCCCAAGGTCCAAAGCCCAAAGACTGTTGAAGTCAAAAATAATGACCATGAATATGAAAAGACAGCACTTGTTGTTGGATTAACTGGCCTAGGATTACTTGGTCTTTATCTTACTAAATAGTAACCCAACTATTAAGAGAACTAATGCCCATAAGTGCTCGGCCATAAAGCCAACTACTTTGCTCGCAGTAGACAAAAGCCAGCTAACGATACTCCCTAATATACCAGGTAAAGAGTCTATAGCTTTACCGGCTAATTTTTTTAATAAACTCGCAAGATGATCAAGCTGTTTTTTTACCATGATTTATCAGGTGGCGATGGAGGTGATGGAGGCGGAGGCACTGGCTTTGACCACCCCGCCTGTAATAGCCATCACCAGTGTACTTATTGCAAATCCTAAGGCCGTTATAACGCTTGCTAATGTGACACCTTGCTCTCTAAACAGTGTTCTTATTCGTTCTGCTAGTGTTGTGTCTTCATATAAAATTCTTTGGATAGTTTCTCTTATTCTGCTCACTTGAGTTCGTAATTGTTCTCGGTTAGTAGACGCCGCTTCTAGTCTTGGCGATCTTTGTTCTTCAAGCTCATGTAGTCTTTGTTCTATTCTTTCTTTAACATCACTCCTAAGTTGGCAGCGTTAGCCTCAGCGAGTTTTTCTTTTTCTTTTCTATATCCTTATCTAGTTCAGTCAGTTTTGCTAAATTGTTTAATAATTCCCCTCGGATGGTTCTTAAAGCACGATCAAGGGCTTGTAATTCTCTTATAGGCGCCTTTTATTCTTGCATGGGCAGAGGTGGATCATCTATAGTTGTTAATGCTGTTTCTTCTTCTTCAGTGGTTTCTGCTTCTATTGCATTTATTATTCTGTCTGCTGTTTGACTTAAATCTTTAAGTTCCATGTTTTGCATTTGGCTACCTGTTGGGAGTTCTTGTTGTATGTTTTGAAGTGCCAGCAACTTCATCCGGATCTAATTTTGGTTTAGTAAAGCCAAGGCGATTCCGCTCCGCTTGCACTGAGCCTTTGTCTAATTGTATCCACGCCTACAAACCTTGATGGGTCTCGTTTATGCGTAAGTGGAACTACGTTCTCCTTTGTCGTTTTTCACATACAAATGATTATCTTTACTTCAAAATCATCAGGGTATATAGTTTCGGGAGGTTCTAGTCCTAAACTTTGGTATAATGATCTGACCTTACTTTCTGTTAATTCGCGCCTTTGCGCCCCCTCTAATTCATCATGTATTGAGAGCCTCGTGCGATGCTGCTCCAAGGGGAATCACTCATGTCGACTCCACGATCAAAAACATCAAAATCTTCATCTTCAATGCCTGCCATGTTTTAAATAATTAACTTTTTATTTTGTTTTATAAAAAATGTCACAAGCATATGGCTCGATTCTTGACCCGCATAGAAAACTGAAAAAACCCCTTGGTGTGAAGGGAAATAAACGGAATATTACTGTTCCAAATAATCCATCTACTATTGATGCAGATCAAATTCTTACTGTCAATTTCCAGACCTAGGAGCGGATGAAGTGATTGTGCCAGGCTCTGCACGGCTTACTTTCAAAATAGAACTCGCTTCAACAACAGACCCCAACAGAACAGTTGTCCAGAATCTGGGGCGGGCAATCGTTAAGAAAATTTCTATAAAACTTGAGGGACAAGAAATATTTTCTTTACACAATGCAGACATATTTTAACCTATTCTGATCTATGGCTAACCGGGAACGAAAGGGCTGATCTTGCGTTTCAAGGAATCGAAAATGAAGATGCACTAAAACATAGAATAGGCGCTGAAGATGCTAAAGACGGCAAAAGGTATGTAGCTGTAAGTTATGCGTATGGTAATCGCTTTTCCATACCCTTAAGATTTTGAGTTGTTAAAAGCGCATGCCCCATACTTTCAAGGGGCATTAAAAGACAGATTGTCATATGAACTAACTTTTAATGACTACAAATGTTATTATATCTGAAGACACCGAAGCGAAGTACAGCATTTCTGACATCCGTTAGAGTTTTGATGTTGTTAGCAACTCTAATTTAGCGAGGCTGATTGAGCAACAATATCAGTCCACAATTAGCAATATATTACGAAAGAGTGCATCATCATTCTAACATCCTAAAAGCAGGGCAGACACTATATGGAATTTTAGTTTCAGCGCCACAGCACATTCACTTAAAGGTATTTTATTGCTGTGTGAAAATGAAGAACCATTCAAAAGACAAACTGAAAATTTTGTTAATCCCAAAATAACGAAAGTGCAATGTACAATTGAGGGGTAGTCCTAACCAAATCTACGCTAGCGGGCTTAAACCTTATCAGCATTTTGATGAAATAAGAAAACTGTTTGGAGGCGGGAGGTGTAGAAATCCAACAGTTGACCTTGTGTCTAAAGATCTACATCTTCACAGCGCTAGACTTGATCATTATTTAACAACGAAATACGGTTTATGGATTGACCTAAGGTCAACGGAGGATAATGAGTTACATGGAGCGGGAGAACTGTTAGAGACGTAATAAACATCAAATTGATAAAGAAAAAGAGGCCGATAAACCACTTAATGTGTATTTGTTTTTAATATATGATGCGCAGCTAAATATTGAAGATAACAGATTAAAAGATGCAGTATACTAAATTATTTTTTATTTAAAAAAGCATGTCTGTTCAGGTTTATCCAAATGTGCCTACAGCGCCAGAGTCGCCAAAAGAAGGGATAGTAGAAAACCCTGACATAAAAACCTTTAGATTAACAAACATTACACAAATGCAACAAAAACTAGAGCAGGACCTTTCAAAATACAGCAAAACCAAACGAAGGTATTCTGCTGCTTTTAATGCTGTTACCTATGTTAATACTGGAGCATCGACTATTAGTGCTGCATCGGCAGGAACAAGTGTAGGTCTCTTAGCAACAGGTGTTGGTGCACCCGCAGCTTTACCTCTAGGCGGTTTATCTTTAGTCTTGGCCTGTGGTCATTAGCTGTAGGTGCTGTAGCAAAAAATAATAACATAAACTCCAATGCACACAGTATAGTTCAACTAATAACAGCTAATTAGTTCCTTCAAACTGTAATAAATAAAGCCTGGTGACTCAAACATCACGGATGAGAATTTAATCGTTTACAGGCCGATTTTTTGTTGATTACAAGACAAAAGTTTGATTCTCAAAGAAAGCAAGGACAAGTTTTTCTCAACAGCCTGACACCGCGGAGATAAAAAGGAATGTTTAAAAAAAGTAGACGAGAATTAAACTCTGTTCTAAAAACAGCTCACATAACCCACGCCCCCCCAAAGGGTGTTATACTTTAGTTTATGTGTCAAGCACAAAAAGACCGTTGATATTAATTCTGATTATAGTATGTTTTTTTTATTTAAATACATATTTTGAGTTAGATAAGAAAATCAGCTGGATAAGATATATGACGTTCAGATGAATTGTTTGACGCATTGCGTAAGGAAGAAGATTTATCCAGAGCACTGAATGGATAGTGTTTTGGAAGTCATTGATCCTGCAAAACGTTACGGGCAAGATGTTTGTTTATGATATTCTCAAGTTCCAGGTAAACTAACAATAGACCGCCAGGTAAAGTAATGTTAGCTGTTTTAATGCTATGTAACATAATGAAGAAAATCTAGAAGTCTGGTCTCGACTAAAAACAGACTATTCTTTCGCATTATGATCTTACGCTGGTGGCAGACGATACTGCTTAACACAGTTTGATGTGGCCGCCTCGAAGAGCTCAAATGAGAGGCCTCTGTTGGTAGAGGGCGAAGTCCTTAGTGATTAGAATTAAAACTGGCTAAGTATGCGCCCGATTGTTGGTAAGGGTACTTCCACTACCTCCAGCATAGGTTTGCAAAAAAAGCAGTTCTACCCCCCAAACATAAAGAATTACAGACGATCAAATGTTTATGTGGGGTTTGTGTTCTCGCAAGGCTTGCATTACCCCGCCCGCAAAAACGCAGAGAGAGTGTCTAACTTTCACCCTTAATCCTGAACTCAACTTTGTGGAAAATCCTTTCTGTTAGTGTAGATCAAATTGATCAGTTTGGAAGACAAAAAAAACCAATAACTGTTAATATCTACACATGGGAATGAGGAAACAAATCTAAGCCCATCAGAGTGTCCAAGAAAAAGTCCAACGAGTTGGCGCGCCAGACAAAAATCAGGTGGACTTACTGGCTGATGTTTTCACCAGCGGGGCTAACACATTACACATTGATACGACAATGAGTAGGATTTTGGCGCATACTTCAACGCTTAAAAATAAACAAGAATCTCTTGCTGAAAATGTTAACGAGAATTCCATTGTTCAAGCCGCAGCGAACATAAGAAACTTGTATTGCCCAGTTGACTGTAATATGAATTAATTACGCCCCACTGGATATAAAGTTGTTTTAGGACTGGAAAACGGATGCAAAATTCTCATAGGTGTTTACGCAGACTTTGAATCGCTCATGTTCTTATGAAGGACCAACCCACTGAAAACTTCCTAAAACAGCTTAGTGAGTAATCACCTGATGTGTTCATTTGACTTTCGTGATTGTCAGGTCCGATGGGACGTCATTCAGCACCAGAATTATTTAGAGGGACTAGATGCTGCAGAATACTTCTTAGAAGTATGCAGAAGAAGTGGTAATGACTCTTCTAATTATCTAAACTTATCTGAAATCTAATGTCGCCACCGAAGACCAAGAACAGTTTAAAGCAGCCACTATTGTTGGATTTGTGGTTTAGAACTCAGGGAATGATGAAGCAGAAAATCCGCAGTAAGAGACCATGAATCACATTAGTGGAAAAGTTCAGATGAGAGCACACAGTAAATGCAACTTCAACTAAAGTTTGGAGCCAAAGAATGGAAGCTGCTCTTTCTTCTCACATGCAGGTTACGACTCTCATCTTATATGCAAGCAGTTAACCGAAGCCTTCAAGGGTAACATGCATTGCACAGTCATCAAGAAAAGTAACCCCATGATGTTTACTTTTAAATAACATGTCTTTTTATGGACTATTATGCAGCAATGATGGGTTCATTAGAGACGCTGGCTTTGTCCTTAAAGTCCCTGCCCAATAACGGAAGAATATTTTGACCCAAACACTCGTAGAAGGGCGTTACCCTTATGCGTAATGAACAGTTGGGAAAGGTTTGATGAAAGACACGCTCCTCCTAAAAGGCGCATTCTTTTCTCGCCTTAGAGGAAGGAAATCGCGACTCCGAAAATACCAGCATGCTCCAAGATGCGTGGCAGACGTTAGGTGTGTTAAACGATGGTAGTTCTCATGATGCTTACTTGCTGGCTGATACATGTTTTCGTTGGCGGACGTCTTTGAAAATTATAGAATGAATCCTGCATGAATATAATTATAGCCTGGATCCTGCGCATTATATTTCTGGCCGGGATATGAGTTGGACTGCTTTCTTAAAGTTTCTGGAGTTCAGATGATTTATTGTTGACCCCCTGCCAAATGGCATTCAGATTGCTTGAAAACGGGTTTGCGTGGAAGGTATTAGTATGGCAATCGCTCATTACTGTAAGCAAACATCAAATACTTGGACGACTATGATCCTGTAAAAGGATTAACTATCTCATGTATTTAGATGCAAACAATCTGTATGGTGATGGGCAATGGCGCAACCACTTCCATTACGTAAACTTTAAAATGCGCACATACGACGATTCTGACAAATATTCAAGGGGTATTAATGTGGTTGGGGCAGTTTGACGCCAGTTCAACAGCGTGGTTTTTTATTCTAGATGTTGGCTTAGAATATCCTCATGAACTCCATTGACCTGATAATGACTATCTTTAGCAGCAGAAAGCCTAATGATGGCAAAAACAGAACCGCCTAAACTTGTGCCATCTTCGAGGCAAAAAAAATTATGTTGTCATTATAGACGTCTACAAAATTTATTTAAGACATGGTTTGAAGTTGACAGCTGGTCATCGTATATTGCTTGTGATCAAGAAACAGTTCATGAAACCATACATCCTGAAGAAACACTGATCTCAGAACTAAATCCGCAGATGCTTCAGAGAAAGACCTTTTTCAAGCTGATGAACAAAGCTGTTTTTGGAAAGACTATGGAGTATCACACAGCGCAAAGGATGTTAGTTGGTCACAGAGAGAACGAGCAATTAAGCTGACCTTCAAAAAACCAAATGATCAGACTTTTAGAAGATTTCCTTGAATCAGCTTTTTGGCATAATAATGAAAAAAACAGAAAGTTAAATTAGACAACCTGTATTATTGGTTTACTGTTTTAGAATTATCAAAGCCTTTTGATGTTAGAATTTCTTTATGGACTACTTTAAACCCTCGTTCCTGCAGTCCCGAGTACTTTACACGGATACAGATAGTTTTGTTATAGATCTCCCTACTGAAGACATCTATAAAAGACATGGAAATAGAAGTTGTTAAAGGGCAATGCAGGATGGTAACGGACACATCCGATTATCCTATGATTCGCCTTTGCATTCAATTACTATCAAGAAGGTTTAAGGAAAGATGAGGATGAATTATCGGAAAGTGTGATCAAGAGTTTGTTGGGTTAAGGTCGAAAATGTACGTATTTCGAGCCAGGAGGAAAACCATTAAGAAAGCCCAAACGGGATATCTCGCAGTGTTGTGCAGTCGAGGCATATAATGACAACTACATTGAAAGCATTGTTCATTAAACATACTTTTCATCATGAACGTTAAAAAACTCGATCTAATCTACATAAGATCACAAAGAAGTTTAGATAGAACAATAACACAAAGCGCGTATTTGTTAATCCAGAAGTTTTCATATGCAAATCGGGCATTGGAGAACGGCCATAAATATATATATTCTTCGGGTTTTATATCGGGTCCATATTTGTCATCAATACTTTTCTATAAAATCAATCATTTCAACCTCCAATTCATTCAAAATTTTTTTCATGTTTGCTTGAGCGCTCGAATTTTTTTTTGTTATTTCAAGTATTCTTTATCCCATTTTTGATAGTCAAAATTGGGATTTTGGGTTGTAGGTGACTGGATTGCAATGGCCATGTGCTGATGAATCCTCGCAAATGTTGGCACTAATAGCAGAACTCACAACCATATGATTCCCGCTCAATTCAAGGTCTTTTCATTTATCATTCTTGTATCATTCTGCGCTTATTTCTGAGCTTTATTTTAAACTCACATATATGTACGTAAATTAATTAAAGCGGAATGTGTTGGTGGAAGTATTGCAGTTCTTCTTCACAAAAGATCTTTTGAGGAGCTGGTTGTATTGTTGGTGTCAGTTTCTCGTAAATAATCCACGGGCGGTTCATTTTCACCCAATTCTTTTTTATTCATGGGTTCAACACTCCAAACTGGATCTGTTGCCCTGATGCGAGTGTCCCCTTCTGCTTCCCCAGTTAATAAAGGTACTTCTCTTTTAAACCAAATGGTAAATAGTTTGCTGGTTGGTACTGGAGTCCCTTCCAGCAACAGCATTTATTGTTTTGTTTTTTGATTGCTTGTATGGTTTAGGCCCTTTAATTCTTCATTTATTCATTGCACGTAGAACTGAGGGCAGTCTTCTAACCATCTGATGTTGGGGAGAATTGTCAATATGCTCTCTGTGTACTGGTAGGAAAAAGTCTTTCAGCTAAGTTTGTAAAGTTTTCAATAAAGCCTGTGATCTGTGAACTCCCGGAATGCTCTTTTAATGGTATACTCTTATGTTTTCTAATAATGATTCAATTGGCCTTTAAATTCTTTTCCATCAATCGACTTGAATCATGCGAGGGTAACGTTAGCGGGGCTCACTTTGGTTAGTTCAGTGTTATGGCAAGCAGCAACAGCAGAAGCATCTTTTGTGTTAATGGTTTCCGCATTCTTTGTATCTTGAAGCTATGTCAATGACTGTGAGTGCGTAACTTAAATCTCTTTTCGTCTAATGTATCATGGGGTAAATATTGAAAGGTCCATTTGATGGGTGTCGTTTGGCGTTGTATTCAAAGTGTGGTTCTGTATTCGTCTAGGCGCAGGTAAATTAAATGTGCCAAATCGCATGGTTGATAACCATTCCTTTGCTGTTTGTTCACTGGACTCCGGCTGCTTGGCTTAGCTTTTGATTGCTGTTATTCCCTTCAAAATCCTTTTGGCGAATCATAAATTTTGTTCATTTTTTTTATTTCAGCCAATATTATGCGCACCAAATACACAACGGTATCCCCAAAGACCCCGATATAACACAATTTCTTGCATCTTTTGTTTTTCTGATGGTTGATAAAAGTGTGCTGAATTTTGGTGGGGCAATGTCTCGATTGGCATGCCTGTTACATAGAATAATATTCTTTTATCGCTTGTTGATCAACATCTTTAATTATGTAGCTGATTGTTCCTGTTTTTTCATTGTGTCGTTAATAAAATCTAAATGCTCAATCTCTGCTTTTCATAGTGAGCTGTGCTGCGGCTAGTTGCTCCTTAGCTTTGTTATGTTTTTTCTCTCGCCGTCATCCGCTGTTTACTAACCGGTAATTACTTCGCTAAAAGCAGCGCATTAACACCCCCCAGGCACCAATCATCATTACGGTGAAGCCCATTTTGATAAATGTATTTTTTTTAATATTAATACTGCTGGAATTTTCTTAGCTGTAACTAAAAACTCTTTCGTAGCAATGAAGCTGTAATAATTGCAATCAGCTTTGCTGAAATCTTCAAAGTCTAGCTGCCAAGATCTGCGGTTTTATTTTAACAAACTTTTACACGATCGAGTATCCTCCACTTTAGGGCCCTCCAATAAACAGCAGAATGGTGTATACAAGGTTGGTAATAAAGTTTTTTTCGGTGCTCATTTTTAAAAAAATAAATTAGTTATAATTAATAAAAAAACCATGAAACACCCGATGATCTGCTAGAGCTACAGAGCCGGCCTAAACCATCTTGGACTTACACAATTGAGAAGTTGATGACCAAGCTATTATGGTCAAATAGGAAAGGCGTATTCTTGGCAGCATGTGGAATATCAAAGCAAGTTTCGGAAATGAATCAGCATAGAAACAGATTCAAAACAGATGTCGCCACAAGGACATTGTTAAAAGTATCATAACAGGTATGAAGCGCAACTAGGATCAAGAATGGTAAAAAGTGTTGGGCAAAACGGTCTTAGTTTGTACTCTAAACTAGGTCAGTATAGATTTGCACCTATGATTCTGGAACACGACTTATGTTTGATTTGACGGCAGGATCCAGTTTTAACAAAGTTCATTAGAGGTCTCTAAGCTGTGATCTATATTACAGATTTGGAACTTGTTATCGCCATTAATCATGGGATTAATACGTTTAATATATCGATTTTATTTCCCTTCCCCCCACCCCCCCCCAAAATGACCAAGCAGAAAATCAGCCAGAATCAGAAAACACTGAATCAGGTGGGAGAAGGACAGTGATAAGCATCCTCATCCTGGGCGTGTTGAAGTCTGGAAAAAAATTAGCAGAGTGAAACCAAACAAAAACAATTAAATGTTCGATCAAGAATCTAATCATATAAAAACATAACCCGCCCCAACGCAGCAGCTGTTTCAATGCCATGCTCCAGTAAACAAGAACAAGTTGAATCAAGGCCTACAACACATAGTCTTCATGGAATATTGAACTTACAACTGTTGTATTTTTGGGCGCCTTGCTGCGGCTGGGGGCGGTTATTATGGTTAGAAAATATATAAACAGGACAGCCCCAAAAAACCAAGCCCAAACAATCTCACACCACTAAATACAGGAGCGACACAAAAGTATGCCGAACGCAAAACAAAAGATGATTTTGATCCATTTAAGATGGAATAATATTTTAAGAACTTAATAAATATAATACTGCCATTCCTAACATACAATAGATTGGTTTTGATTTATTATAATTAAATTTGTTTCTTTGATATTAAAAATAGATCATGGCGGATTATTATTTGGTTTAAAATGATGGAGGTCATTAAATTAAGACATGGAGTTATAAAAGACATTTCCATAGACCAGAATTGTAATCAATGCGGTTGCTTACGATGTAAGAACTTCATTAAGATCTATGCTGACCAATCTCGCGCCAAGGACGTTTGAGCAAGACATCCTCGACGATGACGCGTTTTTTGAGGCGTGTGTGTCATATATTAGACATCTACTATTTAAGACAAAAACATAGATTGTATTGTTTTTTTTTGATAATTATAAGATAACTTGAATAAGAACTTGGTTGTACTTAGAGGATGACTTAATTACGATCTTGAGGTGACTTAAGTAAGAACTTGAGGCACTTGATCAAGAACTTATTAAGAACTTGAGGTGACTTAATTAAGAACTTAATTAAGAACTTAATTAAGAACTGGGGTGACTTGATCAAGAACTAATTAAGGACTTGGGTGACTTGATCAAGAACTTAATTAAGGACTTGGGGTGACTTGGGGTGACTTGGGGTGACTTGGGGTGACTTGGGGGTGAAGGCGTCAAGTGTTTCAAAGTGGAAGGTTGCCAAAAAGTGGAACTACTAGGACCACTTCTTGGGGCGACTGGGTGGAGCGCCAGTTCTCTCTCACTGCCAAGTGAAATAGAAAACCGATGATTGGCATCTATGGTCGCCCTTCGCGCCACACAGCAGCGTGCCCCTCTCTCTCTCTTTCTGCTGATAACCTTGACCGCTCGCGCTGGAAAAACGTCTTGCCACTGTGGCCTTTAACCTCTCCAGGGTGGAGAGCTCTCACTGCTAATGTCAGAACTATTTTTAGATACCGTTCAGATCCGAACAGTTTTACCAGAGCAGGTTGGTTTTAACCTCGTTAATGTGCATGCCCAGTAGAATCAAGTTACTAGCGAACAGTGCTACGCGCCTCTCGCCTATTTCACAAAGAGTTTAACAAAGAGTTTAACTCTCCTCTTTTTCATCCAGGCTTAGAACCAGCATTGGCGGAGTTAGCGTTTTTGGTGGCTCTTGATTGCCAGGTAGTAAACCTGTCACTGAACATTTGGAGATTTTTGAATAAAACAGCGCCATTTTTTAGAAATAGAATCATTTTCTTCAAAAGGCAAAAGCTTATCAAAGTTATCAACATCTCTTTCAAATATATCAGCAAAATCTCTGTCTTGAATCAACAAGCTTTCAAGGTGCTTGTGTAGTTTATCAGTAGTAGGTTCTCGTTTTTCTTTCTCCTCACCTTCCAAAAAAGCAATACTTCTCTTTAGCTTAGGAAGTAAAGAACTGGGCTCGCCTGATTTTCTTTTGTTTAAATACTCCACCATACAGTTGTAATAAAACACATGTTCATCCGTAGCAAGAAGCTGTTTCTCTGTGAACAAACGCGTCCGTCTGCATTAAAATCCATTGCTAAACTGAGAGGCGCTGGGCCTAGATCGTCATGTCCAGTCACGCAGTATTACCCCTTGCCAAGACCAACACACAAATTAAGTTATCGGGTGTTGGCCTAATGATGGGGCTCTGTATTTCCATGCATAGGTCGACCCCGGAGATAAGAAATCCGACTCCACACTTAACTCATTAAGCTCTCTGGTTTCAGAACTCCGCACAATAGTGAGGCGGTCGGGTATGTTTGTTTTATAAGATTTGTCATGCTAGGATAAGTGTGTGGATTTTAAAAGACTTTAGAGAACAGTTAAAGACTGTAGTGTTATTTCACATGAAAGACAGAGACTCATTTGATGAATGTTTGCGCGAAAATGATGTTATTGAAAATGATTAGGAAAAACACAGGATTAAACAAAAACTAAAATCTGAAAAGTTTAGTAAATTAGTATTGAAAACGGATAACCCTACACAGTATGTTTGTTTGTAAAAAATCGTTATTTTTTGGTTATTGAAAGAGAATGTGTGATGGATTATCATTTTTAATTCATTGTTGAAGTCTTACTTGTCAGAGAACTGTAAAAGGCGGGGTTTAGGTCGGCCGTTCGAAACGTTAGTTTCGAACGGGTGAGTTAGACCCCGCCTTTTACAGTTCTCTACTGCAATGACGTCAAATGTGTATGTGAGAACCACATTTTAGTGAATCATCTGCTCTTGCACTGTCCTAACATCAAAGACCAAATTACTGAGACTGCAGGTAGCTTACTCGTAAAAAGACCGTTAACGATTGAAAGAATTGTGAATGATTTTCATCTTTTGCGAACTTTTGCTGAAATATTGCATTTTAGCCCTCTTGGTATTCTCCTTTGAGTAACCGGTAATTTTGGTTTCAGTCTGTTGTAATGTTCTTCTTGTTGGTATTTTTGTTGATTACTTGATAGTTGCTATCCCCCACCCCTCCCCTCAACATATTTGTTTTTCTACATGTGCATTCTTACACACCACACACACCACACACACACACACACACACACACAACACACAACACACACACACACACACACACACACACACACACACACACACACACACACTCACACACGGATTTCTTTTTTTTTTTTTTTTTTTACATTTTACAAAATAATTGAAGCATTTCACATGCACAATCAATCACTACTTTTATATCCATCCTCTCCCTTCTTCATTTTCTCTCTTCTCTGCCTTTCTCCACCCGTCCTCTAATCTCCCACCCTCTCTCCTACCCCCTTGTACCCCCCCCCCCCCCCCCCCCCCCCCCCCCGTCTAATATCACTTGAGGGTAAACAGACGTTAAACTAAAGAAGAACTAACACACACACACACACACACACACACACACACACACACACACACACACACACACACACACACACACACACACACACACACACACACACACACACACACACACACACACACACACACACACACACACACACAAGACCCACTGCTAGTCACAAGAAGTTGTGATCAGTACAGAACAAACTGCTGGTGCAGTCATCATGTGATGCAGTCAATGTGAAGCAAAGCAAGGCCAATAGCTACGACAAACTGCAACCCACAATTATAAAAGGTCTTTGAAATAACGCTGCCAATTAACATGTACAAACTCGTCTTGGCTTAAGGCTGTGTCAGACCAATTGACATAGGCTAGAACACCAAGGCTACATCAAAATGGTGTTATGCTCTGCATGGTTAATGCGGGGATTGTCTTCAATCGTGACAAGCTCCTAGCATAACATTATCAGTCTCCTAAATCCCTCGAAGTCGGAGTGTGGCTGCCCACGTGGCGGGATAATCAAAAACGGTCACATACGCAATGTTCTCATCCCAAGCTGATGCATTTATGCGTTCAAGTGCTTCGACTGCTGGGATGATCCCTGGAGTCTTTTAGCCTGGGTACGACGACAACAACAACAACAACATGTACAAACGAATAACAAGACAAAACACGAGGAGTTCTGACCCCTTAGGTCTTCTTCAGGCAGGAGAAAGAACAGTCAGGACAACGAAAATGAAGAACGAGCAATCACTTCTCTTCTCATATTCGGTGCAAGATGGGATTGAATGAAAACGAAGCTGTTGGGAAGAAGACAATGCCCTATCCAATAGACTAACCGTTATGACAGTCACATTCGATTGTGATTACCGTTAAGGCAAATCATCAATATAGTATGTAACTTGTTAATATTATCTTACACATTTACAGACAATGCAATTTTTTTCTTTCATTTATACAGCAACTTATCATGTCAGGCTGTTTTTATATCAAGGAATGTGGAAAAGAGTAGTTTTCTTGCAGCAAACGGATGTTTAATTAAGCTGTGTCATTGGTTTAGCTAAAATACGAATTAACTGTACTCCTCCTCCCTGAAAACTGCTTGGTGAATAGATATAACTTTTCTTTAATTTAAGTAATAACACAGTCTGTCTGGTCTGTCATTTTGAAGTTTTTCTTCAGAATGAAATAACAAAATAATAATGAAAAAAATGATACAAAAAATGATTATAAATTATGATTTGTTTCACCACGTTTTTTTTTTCATTTATTATATCAATTTTTGTAAATTTTTGTTATCAATAATATTGATGTTATAATAATTATCATTCATCTAAAAAAAATTCTTATCATGTCTGTCTGACGTTTTAATATATATATAGGCTATATCTTATTTAAGTAAATAAACGATACAGCCGAGCCATTACCAAGTACATCTGAATGAGGTAATGATTGAGGTACGTGGCTGTGGCTCTAACGTCTTGTATAACGAAGATTAGTTTATTTGCAGCGGTTTTAATGACAGTTTGCCTCTGCGTGATATCAGGGCAAGGAGTCTATAACTGCTTTTACCTTCATTTGACCTTTTCCTGTTTCACTAATGGAACTGCAGTTGAGCCTTTCTACATTTGAGGAGTACAAGTCTTATTCCAGCATTTTTTAAATGGCTTGTAAAATGATATTATTCCGTCTTCTTGTAGATATTTTACATGTTTTAACAAATCACAGGGTATTGCATCTGTTCCATTTAGTGTTCTCTTTGCACTGAGAGAAAAATGGTGTGTCATTTAGCTTTCTCGATGTGATTAGAGCATTTACATAATCCTTATTACATTGAACAGGATATTCATATATATCTTTTTAGGTCTAGTTTGTCCTAAAAGTTTTTTTAATGGATTCTTAATAAACACTGTATCAGAAAATACATCAATAGGAAAGCCGCTGGTAAACTAGCCAGGAGAGCAATACCTTCAAATCCGGATAGGACATAATGATAGATGTGTCCCAGTTTCATCTCATTGTCGTTTTCCATATCTTTTGACAGCATAACGTATCTGTACAAACCTTTGCCTAATACTGCACCTTCATCTGTGCTACAGTTTTGTGACTGCATCAATTTGCTTTTCTTAGTGCAACATGCAATATGCTTTGAACAAACGTGTTGTTTTGTTCACAAATAGTTCCGTGGGGACAAACTTGAGTGTGTGTGTGTGTGAGTGTGTGTGTGTGTGTGTGTGTGTGTGTGTGTGTGTGTGTGTGTGTGTGTGTGTGTGTGTGTGTGAGAGAGAGAGAGAGAGAGAGAGAGAGAGACAGACAAACAGACAGACAGACAGGCAGACACACAGACAGACAGACAGACAGACAGACAGACAGACAGAGGGACAGAGAAACAAAGAGAGAAAGAGCCAACCAACCAACCAACCAACCAACAAACAAAAAAATGAACAAACCAAGCAGCCAACCAGCCAACCAACCAACCAACCAGCCAGCCAACCAGCCAGCCAACCAACCAACCAGCCAGCCAGCCAACCAACTAACCAACCAACCAACAAACAAACCAACCAGCCAACCAGCAAACCAACCAAGCAGCCAACCAGCCAACCAACCAACAAAGCAGCCAACCAGCCAACCAACCAACCAAGCAACCAGCCAAGCACCCAACCAACCAACCAATCAACCAACTAAACAAAGAAACCAGCAAGGGAGGAAACCATGTCACACCTTTCGTGCACGTGGCTCCTGCGGCGTACGATGCTGAGGCTGTCACCAGCACCAGGAAAGCCACAGGTAGGAAGTGACCTTTGACCTCCATTCCCTGACCTCTAGGGAAGACAAGGCACACATGAATTCAAATGTATTGACAGAGTTGTGGGGAGTGGGGGTCCATTGTTAAGAGTGAAGGTATAGGGCACAGGTGAGTCAAGGTAGGGTAACGTTTTTCTCTTTCTAGAAGGAACACAGAGGCATGTTGGGGCCGGGTGCGTAGTTAGTTCAAGGAATCGAGTCATGATCTGATGTTGTGTCGAGGAGGGGTGTTAAGACTGGTTTGCAACACAACCTCCACAGGTTGAATCATTTTGCTTAAATTGTAGATGACTGCAAGACCTCATCACGGCCATAAGCAAGTTGAAACGAGAGCTATGCATTCACAGACAGACTGAAAGACAGACAGACAAACAGACAGACAAACAGATAGACAAACAGATAGACAGACAGATAGTTAGATGGATAGATAGAAAGATAGATAGATAGACAGATAGATAGATAGACAGATAGATGGACAGACAGACAGACAAATGGATAGATAGAACGGTAGATAGAAAGATAGAAAGATAGATAGATAGATATAGAAAGATAGACGGATCAATTAATCTTGCAAGTGAATTTTAGTTTGGATACATGGAGAAGGTATGAAACTGAGACAATGAGAGGATCCATCGTATAAGTCATGACTTTTTTTGTATAATGAAGCCATACTATACGCACTAGAGAGAGAGAGAGAGAGAGAGAGAGAGAGAGAGAGAGAGAGAGAGAGAGAGAGAGGGGGGGGGAGGAGAGAGAGATAGAAGAAGAAGAAGAAGAAGAAGAGAGAGAGAGAGATAGAAGGAGAGAGAGAGAGAGAGAGAGAGAGAGAGGAGAGAGGAGAGAGAGAGAAGTATACTATATTTCGGTGACTGGACGGAAATACCGGGACGCCCACCCCCACCCCCCCGCCCCCCCCCCCCCCCCCCCCCCCCCCCCCCCCCCCCGTGACCCCAGGCTGAGGAGGGGTGGACCCAGTGACCTATTGTCAAGTGGCCAAGCGGATTGACTGAGAGTGACCTATGACCCAGAGTGACCCAGAGCGGCCCATGATCCAGAGTGACCCAGAGCGGCCCATGATCCTAAATGACTGAGCGACCTATGACCCAAAATGACTCTGAGCGACCCATGACCCAGTGTGGCCCAGAGCGACTATTGGCCAAGACTGACCCAT
>JAFLJL010015837.1:35815-40815 GCA_018398815.1 Conus ventricosus | reverse complement strand
AAGAAAACTGACCTTCCTTTTTTTTTCAAGGGGAAAAGTGCCTTGGTAGTGAAAAAGGAAATTTTCTTTAAGAAACATAGTGTCACAGATATTACAACTAAATTGGGCTGATCGTGACTTAACTTCATTTCTGCCATTCAGCAGCCTGGAAATGCCTTTGCTAATTTTGTTTAGTGACACATGGAGTTTGACCAAAATAAAACTTTCGATGGACGCAGACAGCAAAGGGTGTAAGTGGGATGGGAGAAGGACGAAGTGAAGTGATGTCCGCGACTTGAAGCGGCTCTTAGGGAAAGAGAGGCGGTTGAGAGGGAAGGAAGGGGGTGGGGGTAGGGAGGGTGGGGTTAAATAACGTGGCGGAGGCAAGGGAGAGGGGAGGGGAGGAGGAGAACAGTGGTAGGGCGAAGGCATGTGGTCGATTGGTGGACTGTTTTTCCTAACAGCAGCTCTTTGCACAAAAGGAGAAATAGAATTGTTATACCGTCTTTTGCTCTCTGAACTAAAGGAGAAATAGGAGTGTTCACTCGTCCGTTACTCTTCCGCATCAGCTGTTTCCTGCATAGTGGGAGAAACAGTACTTTCCCAGTGTCAGAATGTTCCCCACACAAAGGGAAGAAACACGGCCCCTTCAACAGCTGTGCATGAACAAACCTGGCTCAGTATGTCATCAATTCCGATTGTTGACTACACTCACTACCTTCAGTGGGGGATTACAATCCTCATCGATCCTCCCTACTGTGTCCAAGTTGTCTTGGAAACCAATAAGTAAACAGGGCACAGACCAATACCCTGCCTACCCTCAGGGTACTTCACTCCCCAGTAGGCCAGGACAGAGGTAAAACGTGGAGCAGGAGAATTTATTTTTCTTCATTTATATAAATGACATAAGTAGAAATCTCTCTCCTGGAACTACTATAAGGCTTTTTGCAGATGACAGCATAGTATATAGAACAATCAGAAGCAAGAACGATACACGCATTCTACAAGAAGATCTAAACGCTTTACAAGAGTGGGAAAGAACTTGGAAAATGGAATTTCATCCCCAAAGTGCCAAGTGTTGCGTATATGTAACAAACGCTCACCAACTAGATCAGAATATTCTATTCATAATACTATTCTTAAAGAAACCAATGCTGCAAAATATTTAGGCGTGATTGTAGATAGTCGTCTCAAATGGAAAGAACATTACAATTTAGTATGTAAGAAAGCAAATAACATCTTAGCTTTCTTATACAGGAATATCAATGACTGCCCCAAAAGGTTAAAGACGACTGCTACAAAACACTGGTTAGACCAGTACTGGAATATGGTTGCTCAGTCTGGGATCCTTACCACCTAAAGGACATTGATAACATCGAAAAGATTCAGAAGAGAGCAGCACGGTTCGCAACAGGGAACCACATCAGAGAAAAGGGTAATACTAGGAAGAACATGAGAAAATTAGAATGGAAACCCTTAGAAGAGAGAAGAGCCTTTATCAAACTTAACATCTTCTTCAAAGGCAGAGCAAAACTAACTGATATTCCAATGGAACAACTAGTATTGAATAAAAGTAGCACCAGGAGTGGCGGTCAATGTTATACCATACCTGCATCAAATATTGACAGCCACTTGCATTCATTTTATCCAAGTTCTTTACGGCTGTGGAACTCACTGCCGGGTGCCATCAAGATTGCCACAAATGCAGTCTCATTAAAAGAACAAATTGATACGACAGTTTTGAGATCTGCATATTGACGATTTTCTATTTTAACTTTCCCAGATATTTTATGGTTACCTGGGCCTGAATTTGGCCATTGCTTTTAACATCTTGAATATCGAGTGCGACCCCTTGTTGCCAAATTTGCTCCAGGGGCCAACAGACTGAGTCGCACTATTTTATGCTATTTTATTTTACTTAACATGCGCGCTGGTGACCTACTCGTTTTTGAGTGAACCAGCATTTTAGGAAGAAGAAGAAGGAGAAATGAGAAAGAACGGAATGAAAACATTAATATTCATTTGCCCCCCAAAACACGTGGACAGGTACTCCCTAATTCAGGATGGAGAGTTGTGTGGAATATACCTAAAAACGAGGAAAGTTGGTTATCTCCTTGGTGTCAGACTTACGATATTTCACATTTGCAAAAGTTTTTTTTCCCCTTATTCATGTATTCTCCGCAATGTTCATAGTTTTTTTTTCTTTTTTTTCTTTAATAGTGATTAGCAGACGTGGTATTGTGTATTTTGATTAGTCCACAGGCATTTCATTTCTCCTTGGGAGACAATTACCAACAAATTCATTGGGTTTTGAACAAAGAACCAATATCCATTTATGTGTGATATATATATATGTATATATATATATATATATATATATATATATATTATATATATATATATATATATATATATATATATATATATATATATATATATATATCTTGTCTTACAACAAATACAGATATGAACAGCATCTCTAGTTTGATTACACTTATTCATTTTCCTTCTAACGTGAGATTGGTAAATTGGTTGAATGATTGATTGATTGATTGATTGATTGATTGATTGATTGATTGATTGATTGATTGATTGATTGATTGATTGATTGATTGATTGATTGAGACAGAGAGAGAATGGAGGAGAGAGAGAGCAAGAGAGAGAGAGAGAGAGAGGGGGACGGGCAGAGAGAGAGAGAGAGAGAGACAGAGAGAGAGAGAGAGTGAAAGGAAACACTGACACAGTGCTGTAGAATTCAAAATCTATCAGCAAGTGGTGAAGTAAGGTGACCAAGAGAGACCCAGAGCAGCCTATGGACCAAAATGACTTGAGCGACCCATGACTAAGAGTGACCCAGAGCGACCATTGACCCAGACTGTCTGATGAGCACAAGTGACCCAGATAGAAAGCGATGACCCAGATTAACTGTTGACCCAGAGTGGCTCTGATTAAGCGATCACCCACAGAGAGAGTGAGAGAGAGAGAGGGAGAGAGAGAGAGAGAGAGTCTGACCAATGACCACGAGGGACCTCAACTGACCCATACCCCATACTGCACGTTCACGTGCGCACATACGATAGTTGAAACCTCAACATAGTGTAGTATAAAGCAAAAAGTGGGAATGTGAGAATGACACAGAAGTAGATGTGGGTCCCAGCATGGATGCATTCTTTAACCTGCTTGATCGCCGATCCTACAGTGAGTGGGGAGAAAAGAAACAGTGTGAGTGACCCAGTTATTTTTACAGACTTACTTGATATGGTGACCCCTGTCTCTGTAGAAGTGATGTGGTGTTATGGGTAAAGACAACCTGGCTATCAACAGCTGAAGACAGTGACGTTTATCGAAGAACTTTAAAGGACTATTGAAGGGAGACAAATGAGTGAGACAGATGACCAAATGACCAAGATGTTTATTAAGGGCAGTCATCATCGCGATTTGTGCAAGTTGAATACAGCGCACAGTTCCTGTGACGTTAGTCTTGAAAGCTGACCACGGAAAGGAAATGAGAGGGATATTTTATGTCCAAGACCTGCAAAACGTAGGTGACAAGAAGTGCATTGGATCCAATGCATCTTAAAACATCGACCAGGTTAGAAGGGACAGTCCGAGTATTTAGTCAAGTGGTATGGACTCGACTCCTCATTCAACTCATGGATTCCGAGATGGCACTAACCACCTACAGCCTCTGACCTAAAGTGGTGTCGGATAATGTGATTAGCATAGATCAATGCTCAGCTGTCATGTTATGTTATATGATTAACCAACAATTCATTGTTTGATTAAAAAAAATGTATTATCAAGGTATTGTACCGCCTTCAGAATGGGCCATGGCCTACACTGAATAAACTTCTGCCTCCGCTGCAGCCTCTGACAGAGGCTGCTCATAAGGATGTGGAAAGATAGGATCGTCCCATCGTCAGTGTCCTGACGGGTGTTTGGTGGCCGAGTGGCCCGCACTCATATAGTGTGTGTCTGTCAGATGTCCCTCGTGTATGTGATGACAGGGACGTCCCTCTTCGGTAAACATGGAATGGATGAACTGTGTATGTGATGACAGGGACGTCCCTGTTCGGTAGACATGGAATGGATGAACTGTGTATGTGATGACAGGGACGTCCCTGTTCGGTAGACATGGAATGGATGAACTGTGTATGTGATGACAGGGACGTCCCTGTTCGGTAGACATGGACTGGACGGACTGTGGGTAGCGCTGTTAGGAAGTTGTCTGGGCCAGGTTTTTCCCAGGCCCAGCATCGATCAACGAGCTCAGTGATGTTTTACCTGACACTCCCCAGCAATAGCTGTGTGGACTGTTACCCAGACAACCAGCCAGCCACTACCTGATCGAACTGCCTTACACCATTGATCCCAATACTATCTATGGAGTGGAGTTTAATGAAGGTTTGTAGTTAGCTGTACCTACTTGAATAAAGAGGATGTGTAAGGCTGGTTTCAATTTCGACCAGATGGAACATTGGATCAACAGAACATAAATTGGCCACACGGCCTCTGCTTGTCTCTACAGTAAGCGGTGGATAGAACGGAAAGCCAGACCTGAGATGCTGTGGGCAAAAAGAAGCTGAACAATGTTAAAATAATTAATGTCATCATGCCAAGAAAGTCTGTCAGATTCAATAGGACAGGAGACACATTCCAGAAGGCTTCTAGAAATATCGGGAGAAACGTTTGTCTACCCCTTTAGAGCGACGTATGATTTTGAATCATACCAGGACCAAAAACACGTACTCAGGACTCAGACCAAACGAACACACTATCTACCCACACATGTTCCGAAGACTGTGAGCATTTGCTCCAATGTCCTGCTGTGTTTGTCTCAGAAGATGATTCCCAGAACATGGTGGATTTCATTATGTGCTGCTGATCCTGAATTTCAGATGTAACTTCCAGACTACTCAAGAGAGAAATTTCACAAATGTACCACTGGCTCAGGGGTCTTGATGAGCACGTTGATTTTGACGATGAGAGGGAGCCTAGCTTTCCTTACACTCTGCTTCAGC
>JAFLJL010015837.1:28315-30815 GCA_018398815.1 Conus ventricosus | reverse complement strand
GATTGCCATTTTAATGTCATTGCGCCATATTGAAGAACTACCCGTAAATGCTGGTAAAATATTGATTTGTGTTGACTCAAAATCGGCATTACAAGCTATCAAAGGTCATAAATATCAAAAAGCGTGTTGGAATGATCCTCGAAATCAAACATTTAATTCATAAATTGTCAAACAAAGACATTAGTGTAACTTTTTATTGGGTTCCGTCCCCACTGCGGAGTATGCTCTAATGAACTGGTTGACAGAGCAGCTAGAAGTGCAGCACGAAATACTGAAGGGGGCAATTCAACTAAACATTGAATTAGATTTGCATGAATGTTAATAGACACATTGAAAAAGTAGCCGAGGGGAATTTTGTCAACATTTTGAAGGCATCAGAGAGCCAATATTCTCTCACCTCCATTAAAGGCTCCGAGACACTGAATTCAAATTTGATGCTAAGCCATATGTCTGATGCAGGGTCAAGACCAATTACATCTTTGATGTTTAAGATTCGTTTAGATGCTTTCAAAACAAAATACTAGTACTGTGTAAAGACGTCAAATGTGTATGTGGGAACCATATTTCAGTGAATCATCTGCTCTTGCACTGTCCTAACATCAAAGACCAAATTACTGAACTGCGGGTAGCTTACTCGTAAAAAGACCGTTAACGATTGAAAGAATTTGTGAATGATTTCATCTTTTGCGAAACTTTTGCTGAAATATTGCATTTAAGCCCTCTTGGTATTCTTCTTTGAGTAACCGGTATATTTTGGTTTCAGTTTGGTTGTAATATTTTCTTGTTGGTTATTTGTTGATTACTTGATAGTTGCTATCCCCGCCTCCCCCCCCCCCTCCCTCCTCTCAACATATTTTTTTGTTTTTCTACATATGCATTCTTACACACACACACACACACACACACACACACACACACACACACACACACACACACACACACACACACACACACACACTCACTCACTCACAACACACACACACACACACACACACACACACAAACACACACACACACACACACACACACACACCACACACACACACACACACACACACACACACACACACACTCGTACGACACACGGTTTTTTTTTGTTTTTTTTTTTTTAAACAAAATAATTGAAGCATTTCACATGAAAAATCAGTCATACTTTCATACCCAAATCCTCTCCATTCTTCATTTATCTTCTCTTCCCTGCCTTTCTCATCTCCTCTATCTCCATCCTTCTCCTACCCTTGTACCCCCCCCCCCCCCCTCCCATCCCCGTATAATTTCATTGAGGGTGAACAGGC
Source organism: Conus ventricosus (assembly GCA_018398815.1). Classification (NCBI taxonomy): domain Eukaryota; kingdom Metazoa; phylum Mollusca; class Gastropoda; order Neogastropoda; family Conidae; genus Conus; species Conus ventricosus. The sequence goes on along the minus strand of JAFLJL010015837.1, from coordinate 29,520 downwards.
GTTAAACTAAAGAACTAACACCACACCCACACACATACACCAACTCAACACTCACCCCCACACCTCCCTCCCCCCCCCCCCCCCCCCCCCCCCCCCCCCCCCCCCCCCCCCCCCCCCCCCACACACACACACATGCACAACCCCCCCCCTCCCCGCCCCCCCCAAAACACACACCCCACACACACACACAAACACACACACACCAGCCACACACACATGCATGGACACACACACACCACACACACACACACCCCACACACACACACACACAACACACCACACACACCAACACCCACACACACACCACAACACACCACACACACACAACACACACACACACACAGATGCACGCACACACACATACACACACATACACACACGATGCACGCACACACACACACACGATTACACACCCACCCACACACACACACTCACACACACAACACCACACCACACACACACACACACACACACACACACACACACAGATGTCTCAGCTTCAATTTGAGTTGTCAAATGGCGCCTAAAGACACACACACACCAAACACCACACACACACACACAACACCACACCACACACACCACACACACACACACCACAAGAGTTTGCTACGCTCTCACCAGTGCACCTGGGGGAAAGTTGAGTATGGAGAGGGGGGGTCTTAAAATGGTAAACTGATCGTTTTTACGGGAATGCTTTAATTCAATGGGCCAGGAACACGGGTTTGAAGCAACAAATAAAGAAAACTGGATCATATTCCACATGGCGTTTGGAAAAGCTCGCAAAACTTGACAATTTTTTTCCCATTTTCAAATGTAAAAGAAAAAATTATGAAAGCACAGGAAAGAACCCAGATCATGAATTTTGGAAAGAGGTTTTTAGTCACCTATTTAGAGAGGCAAACTCTAACTGTGCTGGAAAAGAAAACATTGCTTGTGCCAATTTTTCATGGTCAGCTGCTCTTCAATAATTCATTTCTCACTTACAAACAAAAAACGTTGTTCTTTATTTTGGCATATAAAAGGAATTAAAACGTTAAACAGATCATTCACCCTCGAGAAAACCGATTACTTTACCTTGAAGAAGTGCAAGGCCTGTTAGGAGAAACAGAGCAAAAAACGGTTTTGGAGTATAACATCTCAATCAACTCTATCCGAAAGACATGGCTTCAATGGATACAGACAGGTGAGCAAGAACAAGGAGA
>JAFLJL010015837.1:0-25000 GCA_018398815.1 Conus ventricosus | reverse complement strand
CCCCACACAGAGGGAGAAAACAGTACTTTCCCTGTGTCAGAATGTTCCCCACACAGAGGGAGAAACAGTACTTTCCCTGTGTCAGAATGTTCCCCACACAGAGGGAGAAACAGTACTTTCCCTGTGTCAGAATGTTCCCCACACAGTGGGAGAAACAGTACTTTCCCTGTGTCAGAATGTTCCCCACACAGAGGGAGAAACAGTACTTTCCCTGTGTCAGAATGTTCCCACACAGGGGAGAAACAGTACTTTCCCTGTGTCAGAATGTTCCCCACACAGAGGGAGAAACAGTACTTTCCCTGTGTCAGATGTTCCCCACACAGAGGGAGAAACAGTACTTTCCTGTGTCAGAATGTTCCCAACACAGAGGGAGAAACAGTACTTTCCCTGTGTCAAAATGTTCCCCACACAGAGGGAGAAACAGTACTTTCCCTGTGTCAGAATGTTCCCCACACAAAGGGAAGAAACAGTACTTTCCCTGTGTCAGAATGTTCCCCACACAAAGGGAGAAACAGTACTTTCCCTGTGTCAGAATGTTCCCCACACAAAGGGAAGAAACACGGCCCCTTCAACAGCTGTGCATGAACAAACCTGGCTCAGTATGTCATCAATTCCGATTGTTGACTACACTCACTACCTTCAGTGGGGGATTACAATCCTCATCGATCCTCCCTACTGTGTCCAAGTTGTCTTGGAAACCAATAAGTAAACAGGGCACAGACCAATACCCTGCCTACCCTCAGGGTACTTCACTCCCCAGTAGGCCAGGACAGAGGCAAAAAGTGGAGCAGGAGAATTTATTTTTCTTCATTTATATAAATGACATAAGTAGAAATCTCTCTCCTGGAACTACTATAAGGCTTTTTGCAGATGACAGCATAGTATATAGAACAATCAGAAGCAAGAATCATACACGCATTCTACAAGAAGATCTAAACGCTTTACAAGAGTGGGAAAAAGCTTGGAAAATGGAATTTCATCCCCAAAAGTGCCAAGTGTTGCGTATATGTAACAAACGCTCACCAACTAGATCAGAATATTCTATTCATAATACTATTCTTAAAGAAACCAATGCTGCAAAATATTTAGGCGTGATTATAGATAGTCGTCTCAAATGGAAAGAACATTACAATTTAGTATGTAAGAAAGCAAATAACATCTTAGCTTTCTTATACAGGAATATCAATGACTGCCCCCAAAAGGTTAAAGACGACTGCTACAAAACACTGGTTAGACCAGTACTGGAATATGGTTGCTCAGTCTGGGATCCTTACCACCTAAAGGACATTGATAACATCGAAAAGATTCAGAAGAGAGCAGCACTGTTAGTAACAGGGAACCACATCAGAGAAAAGGGTAATACTAGGAAGAACATGAGAAAATTAGAATGGAAACCCTTAGAAGAGAGAAGAGCCTTTATCAAACTTAACATCTTCTTCAAAGGCAGAGCAAAACTAATTGATATTCCAATGGAACAACTAGTATTGAATAAAAGTAGCACCAGGAGTGGCGGTCAATGTTATACCATACCTGCATCAAATATTGACAGCCACTTGCATTCATTTTATCCAAGTTCTGTACGGCTGTGGAACTCACTGCCGGGTGCCATCAAGATTGCCACAAATGCAGTCTCATTTAAAGAACAAATTGATACGACAGTTTTGAGATCTGCATATTGACGATTTTTTATTTTAACTTCCCCAGATATTTTATGGTTACCTGGGCCTGAATTTGGCCATTGCTTTTAACATCTTGAATATCGAGTGCGACCCTTGTTGCCAAATTTGCTTCAGGGGCCAACAGACTGAGTCGCACTATTTTATGCTATTTTATTTTACTTAACATGCGCGCTGGTGACCTACTCGTTTTTGAGTGAACAGTATTTTAGGAAGAAGAAGAAGGAGAAATGAGAAAGAACGGAATGAAAACATTAATATTCATTTGCCCCCAAAAACACGTGGACATGTACTCCCTAATTCAGGATGGAGAGTTGTGTGGAATATACCTGAAAACGAGGAAAGTTGGTTATCTCCTTGGTGTCAGACTTACGATATTTCACATTTGCAAAAGTTTTTTTTCCCTTATTCATGTATTCTCTGCAATGTTCATAGTTTTTTTCTTTTTTTTTTCTTTAATAGTGATTAGCAGACGTGGTATTGTGTATTTTGACTAGTCACAGGCATTTCATTTCTCCTTGGGAGACAATTACAACAAATTCATTGGGTTTTGGACAAAGAACCAATATCCATTTATGTATGATATATATATATATATATATATATATATATATATATATACAAGAAACTAATAAATTCCAAGGATAAGTACCGCACCGTTCCAGCAACTTACAGAGCAGCTTGGTGTTGCAATGACTGCAAGAAATATTAAATTATAAACAAAGCTTGCTCTTATGTCTTAGATTGAAGAAATAGGGGGAGATACGCATTCATATCTGCAGTGGTAGATGATTCTGCCTAACTAACAGTATGTGCTTGAGTGAGTGAATGGGGAAAAATAAAATAAATGCTTCTCAAAAATGAGCCTTCAGCAAGCTTATATTCTCCAAGGGGGAGACATCCTCCAATAGGGAGGGAAACTCACTAACATATAACTCCTGGTCATATACCGATATTTCGAAACTTGGTGGTTTCTCCTCAGTGACCGCGGAAAGTGGTAATTTGACTCCTCTGCCTTTTCAGTTTTAGAAGAATGCAATCCCTGAAAAGGTTGGTGTGCAATACGTAGTATGTTTGTTGAGTTTTCAAAAAACCAACCAAAGGTGCCATTTAAGAAGCAAAAAAAATCATAAAAGAGCAAACAATAATTTTTGTGAAAAGTAGAATTAAATAGATTCCTGTAAAACAATGCAGAGGGCCAGTTAATTGGAATGAATCCGCAAGGGACTAAATACAAGAAACTAATAAATGTCCAAGGATAAGTACGCACCGTTCCGCAAGTACAGAGAGCTTGTGTTGCAATGACTGCAAGAATATTATTATAAACAAAGCTGTCTTATGTCTTAGATTGAAGAATAGGGGAGATACCATCATATCTGCAGTGGTAGATGATTCATGCCTACTACAGTATGTGCTTGAGTGAGTAATGGGGAAATAATACAATGCTTCTCAAAATTAGCCTTCAGCAGCTTATATCTCCAAGTGGGAGACATCCTCCAATAGGAGGAAATCACTAAGATTAACTTGGTCAAATACGATATTCGAAACTTGTGTTCTCCTCAGTGACGCGGAAAGTGGTAATTTACTCCTTGCCTTTCAGTTTTAAGAGAATGCAATCCTGAAAAGTGGTGTGCAATACCGTATTGTTTGTGAGTTTTCAAAAAACAACCAAGAGGTTTGCCTCTGAGCAAGAATCATAAAAGAGCAAACCAAGCTACATTTTCTGTGAAAGTAGAAATTTTTAAAAAGTATCTTAAACCATGCAGAGGGCCAGTTCTTGGAAGAATCGCAAGGGACTAAAAACAAAAACTATTTTTTAAAAAATTCCAAGGATACTGTACGCACCGTGTGGGGCCAGCAACTTCAGAGCAGCTTGTGTTGCAATGACTGCAGAAATATTAAATTTAAAAAAGCCTTGCTCTTTGTCAATTGAAGAAATAGGGGGAGATCGCATATTCTGAGTGTAGATGATTCTGCTAACTAACAGTATGTGCTTGAGTGATGAAGGGAAAAATAAAGATAATGCTTCTCAAATGGCTTCAGCAATGCTTATTCTCCAAGGGGGTACTCCATGGGAGGGAAACCACAAACTATAACCCCTGGTCATATACCGATATTTCGAAATTTGGGTGGTTTTCCCTCGGACCGGGGAAAGTGGTAATTTGACTCCTCTGCCTTTTCAGTTTTAAGAAGAATGCAATCCCTGAAAAGGTTGGGGGGCAATACCGTAGTATGTTTGTTGAGTTTTCAAAAAACCAACAAAGGTTGCCATCTAAGAAGCAAAAAAAAAGGGCTCTTTTGAGAAGCATTTATTTTATTTTTCCCCATCACTCACTCAAGCACTTTACTGTTGTTAGGCAGAATCATCTACCACTGCAGATATGAATGCGTATCTCCCCTATTTCTTCAATCTAAGACATAAGAGCAAGCTTTGTTTATAATTTAATATTTCTTGCAGTCTTGCAACACCAAGCTGCTCTGTAAGTTGTGGAACGGTGCGGTACTTATCCTTGGAATTTATTAGTTTCTTGTATTTTAGTCCCTTGCGGATTCATTCCAAGAACTGGCCCTCAGCACTTGTGTCTTACAGGATATTTTTTATATTTTCTACTTTTCACAAGAAAATGTAGCTTGTTTTGCTCTTTTATGTTTTTTTTTGCTTCTTAGATGGCACCTTTGGTTGGTTTTTTGGAAAACTCAAAAAACATACTACGGTATTGCACACCAACCTTTTCAGGGATTGCTTCTTCTTAAAACTGAAAAGGCAGAGGGTCAAATTACCACTTTCCGCGGTCACTGAGGAGAAAACACCAAGTTTCGAAATATCGGTATATGCCCAGGAGTTATAGTTAGTGAGTTTCCCTCCCTATTGGAGGATGTCTCCCCTTGGAGAATATAAGCTTGCTGAAGGCTCATTTTGAGAAGCATTTATTTTATTTTTCCCATTCACTCACTAAAGCACATTACTGTTAGTTAGGCAGAATCATCTACCACTGCAGATATGAAGGTATCTCCCCTATTTCTTCAATCTAAGACATAAGAGCAAGCTTTGTTTATAATTTAATATTTCTTGCAGTCATTGCAACACCAAGCTGCTCTGTAAGTTGCTGGAACGGTGCGGTACTTATCCTTGGAATTTATTAGTTTCTTGTATTTTAGTCCTTGCGATTCATTCCAAGAACTGGCCCTCAGCACTTGTGTCTTACAGGATATCTTTTATATTTTCTACTTTTCACAAGAAAATGTAGCTTGTTTTGCTCTTTTATGATTTCTTTGCTTCTTAGATGGCCCTTTGGTTGGTTTTTTGAAAACTCAACAAACATACTACGGTATTGCACACCAACCTTTTCAGGGATTGCATTCTTCTTAAAACTGAAAAGGCAGAGGAGTCAAATTACCACTTTCCGCGGTCACTGAGGAGAAACCACCAAGTTTCGAAATATCGGTATATGACAGGAGTTAATGTTAGTGAGTTTCCCTCCCTATTGGAGGATGTCTCCCCCTTGAGAATATAAGCTTGCTGAAGCTATTTTGAGAGCATTTATTTTATTTTTCCCTTCACTCACTCAAGCACATACTGTTAGTTAGGCAGAATCATCATATGAATGCGTATCCCCCTATTTCTTCAATCTAGACATAAGAGCAGCTTTGTTTATATTACTATTTCTTGCAGTCATTGCAACACAAGCTGCTCTGTAAGTTGCTGGAACGGTGCGGTACTTATCCTTGGAATTTATTAGTTCTTGTATTTTAGTCCCTTGCGGATTCATTCCAAGAACTGGCCCTCAGCACTTGTGTCTTACAGGATATCTTTTATATTTTCTACTTTTCACAAGAAAATGTAGCTTGTTTTGCTCTTTTATGATTTTCTTTTGCTTCTTAGATGGCACCTTTGTTGGTTTTTTGAAAACCAACAAACATACTACGGTATTGCCACCAACCTTTTACGGATTGCATTCTTCTTAAATGAAAAGGCAGAGGAGTCAAATTACCACTTTCGCGGTCACTGAGGAGAAACACCAAGTTTCGAAATATCGGTATATGACCAGGAGTTACATGTTAGTGAGTTTCCCTCCCTATTGGAGGATGTCTCCCCCTTGGAGAATATAAGCTTGCTGAAGGCTCATTTTGAGAAGCATTTATTTTTTTTTCCCATTCACTCACTCAAGCACATACTGTTAGTTAGGCAGAATCATCTACCACTGCAGATATGAATGCGTATCTCCCCTATTTCTTCAATCTAAGACATAAGAGCAAGCTTTGTTTATAATTTAATATTTCTTGCAGTCATTGCAACACCAAGCTGCTCTGTAAGTTGCTGGAACGGTGCGGTACTTATCCTTGGAATTTATTAGTTTCTTGTATTTTAGTCCCTTGCGGATTCATTCCAAGAACTGGCCCTCAGCACTTGTGTCTTACAGGATATCTTTTTATATTTTCTACTTTTCACAAGAAAATGTAGCTTGTTTTGCTCTTTTATGATTTTCTTTTGCTTCTTAGATGGCACCTTTGGTTGGTTTTTTGAAAACTCAACAAACATACTACGGTATTGCACACCAACCTTTTCAGGGATTGCATTCTTCTTAAAACTGAAAAGGCAGAGGAGTCAAATTACCACTTTCCGCGGTCACTGAGGAGAAACCACCAAGTTTCGAAATATCGGTATATGACCAGGAGTTATATGTTAGTGAGTTTCCCTCCCTATTGGAGGATGTCTCCCCCTTGGAGAATATAAGCTTGCTGAAGGCTCATTTTGAGAAGCATTTATTTTATTTTTCCCCATTCACTCACTCAAGCACATACTGTTAGTTAGGCAGAATCATCTACCACTGCAGATATGAATGCGTATCTCCCCCTATTTCTTCAATCTAAGACATAAGAGCAAGCTTTGTTTATAATTTTATATATATATATATATATCAGTATATTTAAAGTGCCTAAGACAATTTTTTAAGTGCTCAACCCCTTGGGGAGCAACATTAGTTAAAACAAGTTAAAAGAGGAATCTTAAAACTATCTACAAATTTGTTTCGAGCGCGTTGTGCTGTCATCAGGATGGCTTTTGGTTTGCCCACCGCCTATGTTATATAGCGTGTGGGCTCCCGTTTGCGGTTGTTTGCACGTGCGGGTTGGCTGCACGTGTTTTTTGGGGGCTTTCAGGTTTTTGTTTTGGGTGTATTCACTAACAACGATTTCCATTTATCCTGCAGTTGTTTACTATTTCTGTTTTGGTGTTTAAAGTTGCTAAGTGTGGTTTGCATAGTATTAACCATTTTTCAGTTAAACATAGGTTGCACCTTTTTGAAACATTGCTGTATGGTGATGCTCTTTTTATGATTTTCCAGGATATATTGTAGCTTGTTTTTGCGTCTTTAAGTTTCCAGATATATTTGCTCAGTTCTGTTTGGTTTTTATATTTTTCTTTATTAAATGACTTTGTGGTTTGCATATCTGGTTTTGAAGTGGTTTTCAGTGATCCCTATGTATGTTTCTTTTTCATTTTCTGATGTCACAGTAGCCTGGTATACAATGTTGTTGTGAAGACATTTATTGTTTAGTGGGCACTGCTCCTTTCTGGTGCAATTGCAAGATTTCCTTTCTTCACCCTTCTTTGCTGTGTTGATTTTCATTTTGTTGGATGCGTCAATTAGGTTTTTGAGGTTGGGCATACATGAGTACGATAGTTTGACAGTGTTTTTGTTAAATATTTTGGACAGTTTGTGTTCTTTTGGAAATGAAGTTGTTAGGACAGTCCTTCGAATGAGACTATAAACCGAGGTTCCGTGTGTGAACGCACGCATAACATCTTGCACACACGTAAAATCCCATCACCAACTTTCGGAAGAGAAGGCCAGTTTGGCCGTTGGTATGGATGACACGTGACACATAGCATGCACCTTCCCCGAAGATGGAGTATGTCTGCCTTAATGGCGGGATAAAAAAGGGTCATACACACAAAACTCCACTGCCTGGCTATACAGGGAGTGCCCGCAGGAGTATCAGCCTGCGTACGCAGAAAGAAAGAAAGAAAGTTGTTAGGATTTTGAAGAATTCTTTCCCTGTGTGTGTTTTGAGTTTCCCGTCGTATGGGGGGTTATACCATATGATTTTTCTTTTCCTATTTTTCTTGCTTTTATTTGTGTTGTTGTCTGGGTTGTATTGTAATTTGTAATTGTATCCACTTGTTTGTAGTGCCTCCTGGTATTCTACTGCTGCGTTGTTGAACACTCTCTCACTGCATGACAGGTTTGATAGTCTCTTGTTTATGCCATGGGGTATGGTCTTTAATACAGATGGTGGATGGTTACTTTTGGTGTGTACATAAAGAGATGTATCGTTGGGTTTCTTGTATGGTTTATATATGTGATTGTTGAGATCCAGTGTTATGTCTAAGTAGTTCACTACCTTTTTGTTAGCTTCAATGGTAATCTTTAAGTTGTGGTTTTGGAAGATTTTGCATAGTTCTTTCTTCTTGTTTTCGATGGTTCTTGGATTGTTGGTTAGTGCAGCAAGGCCATCGTCTCTGTATAGTCCGACTTGTTTTCCGAGTTTTTTCTTGATGTTGGACAGCATGAATAGTCCGACCAGTTCACATGTTTCTGCACCATCATATGATCCCATGGTTACGTCGAATATTGAGTTTCTGTTGGTTTTCCTGATCCAGGTTTCATTTTTGCTGTGTAGTAATGTTTTCTTGGTGTGGAGAATGATTTCCATTTCTGACCCTGTTATGTCTGTGTGGTTACTGGCAAACTTCAGGGCTTTGGTGAGTAGTTCCTCATCTATAGATGGGTAAAAGTCTACTATGTCAATTGTGATGAATACTATATTACTTTGTTTATTGAGTTTTTGAACCATTGGATAACTTCGTATGTGTTCTTCCAGAGGTTGTATTCAGAGTTTGATTTTACGTTCTTTATTATTTTTTCCAGAATTTTCTTGCTTATTTTGCCTAATTCAGATTTGGATGGGTTTATTAGTCTACATGTTGGACTGTTATGAAAATTGGGCTTGTGGTCTTTGAGTGTTATGAAAGCTTCTTTTGTTGCTGTCGCTTCTATCCTGTCACTTAGGTCTATGCGCTCTGCAAGTTCTTTTTCTTTAGTGCGGATACTGTCATGTATATTTTTGTCGGCTTTTTTGTAGTTTTTCTGGATGTTTTTGTCAAGGAGTTGAGAGTATTCTTTTGGTCCATTTTGTAGTAATTGCTAGTTTTATCAGCCTTCACAATATTTTTTTGTCATTTTGTACTTGTTTTATTTGGGTTTTTTTTAGTGTTGTTTGGAAACCGTTGTTAGATTTTTTGAATTCAATATTGGTTATCATTCTTTTCATTTGATCTTCAAAGGGTTTCATTTCGTCTATAGAGAACTAATAAATACCAATCCTAGCTCAACCGCCCTCAACCAGTTTCGGGCGGTTGACCCTAGGATTGGTATTTATTAGTTCTCTGACTAGTAAACCCTACAAACAAAAATACTGTGTAGGGTTATCCGTTTTCAATACTAATTTACTAAACTTTTCAGATTTCAGTTTTTGCTTAATCCTGTGTTTTTCCTGATCATTTTCAATAACATCATTTTCACGCATACATTCATCAAATGCGTCTCTGTCTTTCATGTGAAATAAAACTACAGTCTTTAATTGTTCTCTAAAGTCTTTTAAAACTGAGTTATATTTCTGACATAAAATCCACACACTTATCCCAGCATGTCTTCCGCTGAAAGCCAGTTTTGACAAAGTGTTTCTCTTTTTAACTATGTCTCTTTCTGCGAACAGTCATCTATAAAAATAGTGTCTGCGTTCCCTCAAACAATTTATAAAAGTGTTCTAAACACTCACTCAGCTTATTGCTGGGATCAATCAAATATATGTCATCATCCGTCCATATAAACCTTCTATCATTATATGCTTTGTTCCATTTAAGTGTTGGGCAGAAAATTACTATATGATCAAAATTATAACGATGAACTGTTTGTAATAGGTCGAGGACAAATATTGTTTTTCCACAACCAGTCTGTCCACAAATTAATGAACAATGAGGGGTTTTTATCATAAAGTTTAACTGTTCCATAGTTTTATAACAGAATTTAATCTAATCCAGTTATTATGTTTATCATACTCTCTGTCAAGACTTGTTCAGTATAATAAAACCCTATAAGGCCTAAATGTGTAAGATTAATCCAATTCAGTTCTGTAAGATTGTTTCTATTTAGACTAATATTGATTTTGTTGCTTGTTGTTATGACCTTAATATCCTCACCATTGTGAAGAACGACGATGGTAACTTTAAGACTGTCAACGTCTAAGTTTTGCCAGCTAATAAGAATTCCTTTCATAAGTACGTCACTGACGCCCACAGCTCCATTTCTTGCCTCATCTTTTAAGACAGAAATTTCAAATATCATTGTGAACGCGTCTCCTAATTTCATGCGTGGAATGAACTGTAATTTTGTAGAAGCTTCCATTAAAACCGTTTCTCTTCTGTGGAGGATGTACTGTTTATTCCCATACGGCGTTATTTCAATCTCTTTCCGACTATTGTCCTCTGGCATAAGACTTACATGTAAAGGGCCAGAATTGAATGCTTTTCTGAAACTTTTTTGACGGCTAAAAAATGTAAATGGGCGTATGAATTCAAATTTTATGTCCCATTCTAAATATGGTTCTAAGTGTCATTTGCTGTCAGGTTTTCGAACTATTTTATATTCATACTGGCCAGCATTATTTGCTTCTAGATTGCGTAGTTGTTCTAGTTTAGGAAACCTTTTGTTGTCGCCAACCTCTTTGCGTTTATAATCACCATCTTTAGTGTACTCAAAACCATACAAAGCGCCTATCTCACCATTCTGTTCAAAGTCCGCAACGTCTGCAAGGTCTTTTAATTCTAAAGTTATACACCTCACAGGCGCTAATGTAACTCCTGGTTCTTCTGGTCCCCGCGACATTATTTTTAGTACAGTTTATTATTTTATTTCTAAAACAATGTGCAGGTTATCACATTTTACAACTTTCCCTGTTTTGTCTGTGATCTTTATATTAAATGATCTGACCCTCCCACAAGCTAATTTTTTAAACTGTAAATTAGGGAATTGTATAATTTCATAATCGCAATATGCAGCTTTCCCTGACGGAAGAGCTCTTAAAACAGTTGAGGGCCTTCCATCATATAAGTTTTCATCAGTGCTCAGTCATCCAAATGAACATAGAGTAATGAATGTAATGCAAGATCGAGCGGACTTTCCCCCTCATAAGTAGTTTTGTCTGGTGTAACTCTAAATCTATGATTGTCAGCTGCAAAGCCTAACATTTTAACTAGCTCTTTATCAAATAGTAACCTGCTTCTTCTTCAGGCTTGAATGTTAACATTGTTTTTAGATTTGCATTGTTAAGTTTGAGAGTAATGTCTAAGTTACTCATTGCTTCTTTTAATGAGCAAAACCCATAATAACCATCAGGTATTGTTAACTGGCTAACTTCGTCTCCTGATTTGTCAACTTTTAGAATTTATTATTGTTTTTGGATTCAGTTATATTAACCATACGACTTTGTTAAAAAATTTCATGGAGTGCGACCATTTTGGTTCCGCAATCGTTCTTAACAGCATGTTCTAAAAACGAAGGACGGTCTTGGGTTGTTATTGTTACAAACATTTTTTAAAACAAATTAAAATGAGCGCATTCAAATATACTAATGCAAAATATTCTTTTGGGCCGCGCTACAATCTTAAAAATATTAACAACTGAACCCTTGACATTTCTCTGACCCAGACTGACACCTTTCAAGTAAAGGTGAGTACTCCATTAAACAGATATCTTAACCCCCCTATTAAAAAAGACTACATCGCGAAAGTGTGGTTCAGTCATCCGATGCAGTTTTATCAGAACCAGTTAAACTTGGCTGTGTTTGTGCATCAACTGGGTGTGGAGTGTCGTATGCTGATCATTTAAATCATCCTGATCCTTTGTGAGGTCAGTGTACAGATTTCATTTCTATTACACCTTCAGACGTATTTTGTCTGAACTGCAAGCACCTTTACAAATGACAAACCGTTTAATCCATTCAGCAATAGAATAGACATGAAGGCTTTTGAAAGGATCTGTAACGAATTCAATATTAATGTTTAAGACAGACTTTAGACAAAAGTTGGACCGCAATCAAGGCTTAGGCACCCCTTATTTTTGGGGCGTGCACAGAAAGTATAACTATGACTGGAAACCTCCTTACACATCTTTCTCTTCAGGCACAGCTGTTCACCTCGGGTCCATAGAGCAAGAGCATGAAACAGCGTGGACACATTTATTTTAGACACTTCTAAGGGCCTAACTAAAGCAGGAATAGAACGAAAAACGACTCTATTCGTACTTACGTTTGGTGTTTGCTAGGTTCGCAAGCACAGGCAAGATCGAGCATAACTGATCCTTCCACTGTCTTTGATGCACAAAAACAATACTTTAGCAAATTTAGAGGATGCCATTAATTCTACAGTTGATTTGCCTTCAAGTATTAAAAAGTACCAAAATGTTTTACAATTCGCAAGATCGAAAGTAGACTTTGCTGTTGGCACTGGTTTTATACATGCTGCCTTCTGACCTCAGACTCCAGTAGGAACAATAATAAACTACAACAATGAAATTCTTGTTGCGGGAAATGAACAGAAGGTTGGACAAAACGACATAAATTCTGAGCAGTAATATTACAAACATAAAAAAAACAAGATGGCCCCCCAAGAATAAGTCGTCCAATCCCCAGGCCCAAAGCCCAAAGGCCATTGAAGACTCAGCAAAGCTCGCGGACTCTGTTCGCGATGACGAAAAAAATAATGACCACGAATATGAAAAGACAGCGCTTGTTATTGGATTAACTGGCCTAGGATTACTCCTTCTTTATTTTACTAAAGAGTAATCCAACTATTAAGAGAACTAATGTCCATAAGTGCTCAGCCATAAAGCAACTACTTTGCTTGCAGTAGACAAAAGCCAGCTAACGACACTCCCTAATATACCAGGTAGAGTCTATAGCTTTACCAGCTAATTTTTTTAATAAACCCGCAAGATGATCAAGCTGTTTTTTTACCCATGGTTTATCAGGTGGCGATGGAGGCGATGGTGGTGGAGGTAATGAACTTTGACCACCGCCACCTGTAATAGCCAACACCAGTGTACTTATTGCAAATCCTAAGGCTGTTATAACGCTTGCTAATGTGACACCTTGCTCTCTAAACAGCGTTCGGATCCGTTCTGCTAGTGTTGTGTCTTCGTATAAAAATTGTTTGGATAGTTTCTCTTATTCTATTCACTTGAGTTCGTAATTGTTCCCGGTTAGTAGACAACTCTTCTAGTGTTGCCGATCTTTTTAGTTCAAGTTCTTTTAGTCTTCGGGTTATCTTTCTTTAATATCACGTCCTAAGTTGGCGTCGTCAGCCTCAACGAGTTTTTCTTTTTCTCTTTTTATATGCTCATCTAGTTCATCCAGTTTTGCTAAATTGTTTGTTAATTCACCTCTAATGGTTCTCGAAGCATGATCAGGGGCCGTTATTTCTCGCATGGGCAACGGCGGATCGCGTATAGTTTTTTAATGCTGTTTCTTCGGAAAAAACTGGTTTCTGCTTCTATTATTTCGTCTGCTGTTTGACTTAAATCTTTAAGTTCCATGTTTGTATTTGGTTATCTGTTGGGAGTTCTTGTAGTGTGTTTTGAAGTTTAGAAAACAGCCTCCCCATCTAATTTTGGTTTAGCAATGCCAAGGCGATTTCGATCTCCCACCCCAAGTCCTCGGCTAATTGTACTCATGCCTACAAACTTTAATGGGTCTCGTTTATGTGTAAGCTGAACACGCTGTCCTTGGTCGTTTCTCACAAACAAATGGCCTTTTTCTATTTCAAAATCAGGGTCTATAAATTGGGAGGTTCTAGGCCTAAACTTTTGTAAAATGCTCCGGCCTTACTTTCTGTTAATTCACGCCGACTTTTTGGTAATGTACTCCCGATTTCTGCTAATTCATCTGCAATGAGGGCCCCGAGCGATGCTGCTCCCAAGGGGAATCACTCATGTCGTCTCCAGGATCAAAAACATCATAATCTTCTTCACCTTCAATTCCTGCCATGTTTTAAAATAATTGACTTTTATTTTGTTTTTATAAACAATGTCACAAGCATATGGCTCAATTCTTGACCCGCATAGAAGACTGAAAGAACCCTTTGGCGTGAAGGGAAATAAACGGAATATTACTGTTCCAAATAATCCATCTACTATTGATTCAGATCAAATTCTTACTGTCAAATTTCCAGACCTAGGAGCGGATGAAGTGATTGTGCCAGGCTCTGCGTGTCTTACTTTCAAAATAGAACTCGATTCAACAACAGACCCAAACAGGACAGTTGTGCAGAATCTGGGCGGGCAATCGTCAAGAAAATTTCTATAAAACTTGAGGGGCAAGAAATATTTTCTTACACAATGCAGACATATTTTTAACCTATTCTGATCTATGGCTAACCGGGAATGAAAGGGCTGATCTTGCGTTTCAAGGAATCGAAAATAAAGAAGCACTAAAACACAGAATAGGCGCTGAAGATGCTAAAGATTGGCAAAAAGTATGTAGCTGTAAGTTATGCGTATGGTAATCGCTTTTTCATACCCCTAGATTTGAGTTGTTAAAAGTGCATGCACCATACTTTCAAGGAGCATTAAAAGACAGATTGTCATACGAACTAACTTTTAATGACTACAAATATGTTATTATATCTACAGACACGAAGCAAAGTACAGCATTTCTGACATCTCGTTAGAGTTTGACGTTGTTAGCAACCCTAATTTTAGCGAGGCTGATTGAGCAACAATATCAGTCAAAATTAGCAATATATTACGAAAGAGTGATTCATCATTCTAAATATCCTAAAAGCAGGCAGACACTATATGGAATTTTAGTTTTAGTGCCACAGCAAGATCGCTTAAAGTATTTTATTGCTGTGCGAAGATGAAGAACCGTTCAAAAGACAAACTGAAAATTTTGTTAATCCTAAAATAACAAAAGTGCAATGTACAATTGAGGGTATTCCTAACCAAATCTACGCTAGCGGTCTTAAACCTTATCAGCATTTTGACGAAATAAGAAAAACTGTTTGGAGTGGGAGGTGTAGAAGTCCAACAGTAGACCTTGTGTCTAAAGATCTACATCTTCACAGTGTTAGACTTGATGATTATTTAACAACGAAATACGGTTTATGGATTGACCTAAGGTCAACAGAGGATAATCCAGTTACATGGAAGCGGAGGAGAACTGTTAGAGACATAATAAACATTCAAATTGATAAAGAAAAAGATGTCGATAAACCGCTTAATGCGCATTTGTTTTTAATATATGATGCGCAGCTGAATATTCAAGATAACAGATTAAAAGATATACATTACTAAATTATTTTTTTATTTTTTAAAAAAGCATGTCTGTTCAGCTTATCCAAAAGTACCTAAAGAAGAGATAGTAGGCAACTCTGCTGCTATAGAAAGCCCTAACATAAAAACCTTCAGATTAACCAACATTACACAAATGCAACAAGAACTAGAGCAGGACCTTTCAAAATACAGCAAAACCAAACGAAGGTATTCTGCTGCCTTTAATGTTGTTACATATGTTAATACTGGAGCATCGACTATAAGTGCTGTATCGGCAGGAACGAGTGTAGGTCTTTTAGCAACAGGCATAGGCGCACCCGCAGCTTTACCTCTAGGCGGTTTGTCTTTAACTCTTGGCCTGTGTTCATTAGCTGTAAGTGCTGCTAGCAAAAAATTAAAAACTAAACTCCAAAAGCACACAGCTATGGTTCAACTAATAACAGCTAAACTTAGTTCCTTCAAACTGACAATAAATAAAGCACTAGCTGACTCGAACATCACGGATGAAGAATTTAGTCGTTTACAGGCTGATTTTGAGGACTACAAAAGACAAAAGTTTGATCTTCAAAGAAAGGCAAGGACAACTTTTTCTCAGCAGCCAGACACCGAGCAGATAAAAAAGGAATGTTTAAAAAAAAGTAAACGAAACATTAAACTCTGTTCTAAACAGCTCACATTAACAACGCCAAAGGGTGTTTATACTTTAGTTTATGAGTCCAAGCACAAAAAGACCGTTGATATTGATTCTGATTAAGTATTTGTTTTTATTTAAATAAATGAGTTATGTTAAAAACTCAACATGGATAAGATATATGAAGGTCCAGATGAATTGTTTGAAGCAATGCTCGAGAAAGAAGATTTATCAAAAGCTTTAAATGATATCAGTCTAGAAGTCATTGATTCAGCAAACGTGCGGGCAAGCGTTGTACATGCAATTTCTCAAGTTCCCGGTAAACTAACAATAGACCCGCCAGTTAAAGTAATGTTAGCTGTTTTAATCGACTATATAACAATAAATGAAGAAAATCTAGAAGTCTGGGTCTCAACTAAACAACAGACTATTCTTTCTCATAATGACTTAACGCCTGGTTGGGCAGACCAGCTGCTTACACAGTTTGATGTGGCCGCTGAAGAAGCCAAAATGAGAGGCTCTGGTTGGTCAGAGGGCGAAGTCTTAGAGATCAGATTAAAACAGGCTAAGTATGCGCCGATTGTTGGCAATTCTTACATTCCGCTGCCCCCAGCATTGGTAGCGAAAAGAGCAGTTCTAAACATAAAGAATACAGACGACAAATGTTTTATGTGGTGTGTTCTCGCAGGCTGCATTACGTCCGCAAAAACGCAGAGAGAGAGAGAGTGTCTAACTATGAACCTTGCATCAATGATCTTAACTTTAGAGGAATATCCTTTCCTGTTAGCGTGGACAAATTGATCAGTTTGAAGAACAAAACAAACCAATAACTGTTAATATCTACACATGGGATGAGGAAACAAATCTACAGCCCATTAGAGTGTCCAAGAACAGCCCAACGATTGGCGAACCAGACAAAAATCATGTTGACTTACTACTGATGTTTTCACCAGCGGGGCTACCACATTACACATTGATCGAACAATGAGTAGACGAATGCAGCATACTTCAAAGGGATGGGCATAAACAAGATATTCTGTAGAAAATGTTTAACAAGAATTCCATCCGGTAAAGCTGCAAGCGAACATAAGAAACATTGTATCGGCCCAGTTGACTGTAATACAGAACTAATTTACACTGAGAGAAGGCAGTAAAGTTAGTTTTAAGAACTGGAAACGGATGCAAATTATCATATGTTGTTTACGCAGACTTCGAATCACTCATTGTTCCTTATGAAGGACCAACCCCACAGAAACTTACAAAAACAGTCTTAAAGAGTAATCCATAGATTTGTTCATTTGCCTTCATCATTGTTAGGTCGGATGGCGCCCATTCAAAGCCAGAATTGTATAGAGGTCCTGATGCTGCAGAATACTTCTTAAAACGCATGCAGCAAGTGCGTAATGATTGTTCTAATAATCTGAATTTATCTGAAATCATAATGACGCCTGAAGACCAACAACGGTATGACTCAGCCACTCACTGTTGGATTTGTGGTTTAGAACTAATGTCTAACAATGAAGACGCGACAGCAGAGAAAGCCAATCCAACAGTAAGAGACCATGATCACATCAGCGGGAAGTTCAGAGGAGCAGCGCACAGTAAATGCAATCTTCAACTAAACTTTAAACCTAAGACATGGAAATTACCCATCTTCTTTCATAACTTGCGAGGTTACGACTCTCATCTTATAATGCAAGCAGTAACCGACGCCTTTAGGGTAACATGCATTGCGCAGTCATCAGAAAAGTACATGTGTTTCACTTTAAATAACATGTCTTTTTATGACTCTATGCAGCACCTGATGGGATCATTAGAGTCACTGGCTATGTCCTTAAAGTCCTGCCCAATAACAAAAATATTTTGACCCAACACTTGTTAGAAAGGTGGTTTACCCTTATGAGTACATGAACAGTTGGGAAAGGTTTGATGAAGACTCACTTCCTCCTAAGGGTGCGTTCTTTTCTAGTCTTAGAGGAAAGGACATCAGTGATTCTGATTACCAGCATGCTCAAGAAGCATGGCAGAAGTTAGAGTGTAAAACGATGGGAGACTATCATGATTTATACTTGATGGCTGACGTTTGTTTGTTGGCAGACGTCTTTGAAAATTATAGAAAGACCTATATGAAACATTATAGCCTGGATCCCGCGCATTACATTTCTGCGCCCGAGATGAGTTGGGACGCTTTCTTAAAGTTTACTGGAGTACAGATTGATTTATTGTCTGACCTGCCAATGATTCAGATGATTGAAAACGGATTGCGTGGAGGAATTAGTATGGCGTCGCATCATTACTGTAAAGCAAACAACAATACCTAGATGATTATGATCCAAGTAAAAGGTCTAACTATCTCATGTATTTAGATGCAAACAATCTGTATGGTTGGGCAATGGCGCAATCATTTCCCATTACGTAACTTTAAAATGTACACAGAAGACGATCCGAAAAATATTCAAAAGGCATTAAAGTGGTTGAGCAGTTTAACGCCAGATCAACAGCGCGGTTTCATTCTAGAAGTTGACTTAGAATATCCTCATGAACTCCATGACCTGCATAATGACTATCCATTAGCAGCAGAAAGTCTAAAGATGACGCAAACAGAGCCACCTAAACTTGTGCCTAATCTTCGAGGTAAAAAAAATTATGTCTGTCATTACAGACTTCTACAATTTTATTTAAGACATGGTTTGAAGTTGACAGCTGTTCATCGTATAATTGCTTTTGATCAAGAACAGTTCATGAAAACCATACATCATGAAGAACACTGATCTCAGAACTAAATCCACAGATGCTTCAGAAAAAGACTTTTTCAAGCTGATGAACAACAGCTGTTTTGGAAAGACTATGGAGAATCCGCACAAGCGCAAAGATGTTAGATTGGTCACCAAAGAGAACGAAGCAATTAAGCTGACTTCAAAACCTAATTATCAGGACTTTAGAAGATTTCATGATCAGCTTTTTGGCATATTGATGAAGAAAAAAAAAGTAACATTGGATAAGCCGTTTTTATTGGGTTTACTGTTTTAGAATTATCAAAGCTTTTGATGTTAGAATTTCTTTATGACTACTTTAAACCCTTGTATCCTGAGTCCAGAGTACTTTACACAGATACAGACAGTTTTGTTATAGATATCCCTACTGAAGACATCTATAAAGACATGGCAATAGAAGTAGCTAAAGGACATGCGGGATGGTACGACACATCTGATTATCCTAAAGATTCGCCTTTGCATTCAAACTGTTATACAAGAAGGTTTTAGGAAAGATGAAGGATGAATTATCTGGAGGGGTGATCAAGGAGTTTGTTGGGTTAAGGTCAAAATGTACAGTATTTCGTGTCAAGAAAAAACCATCAAAAAAGCAAGGGGATATCTCGCAGTGTTGTGCAGTCAAGCATATCCCATGACAACTATAAAGAAGCATTGTTTGGCAATAAGACTTTCATCATGACAACGTAAAACTACGATCTAATCTACATGAGATCAACACAACTGTTGTAACAAAGAAGTCATTAGATAGAACAAACACAAACGAGTATTTTGTTAATCCAGAGTTTTCATATGCAATTGGACACTGGAGAACAGCATAATTACATACCTTCTTCATATTTTTCCTCAAGTTTTATTATAAGCTCATTCATATCATCATCCATTTCAGACAAATTTTTTCTCATGTTTGCTTGATGTGCTCGATTTTTTTATTATTTCAAGATATTCTTTATCCATATTTGATAGTCAAAATTTGGGATTTTGGGGTTGTATGTGATCTGGATGCATTAGCATGTGGCGATGAATCAACATAAACGCTTCCTTAATAGTAGAACACGTATCAAATGATTCCCGTATCAATTCCAAGGTCTCTTCCTTTATCATTCTTGTTCATTCTGCGCTTCCTTCTGAGCTTCCATTTTATGTAAAATTAAAAAATTAATTAAGCAACTGGAACTGTGTCTGGCGGGATTATCTGCAGTTCTTCCTTACAAAAGATCTTTGAGGAGCTGGTTGTTTTGTTGTGTCAGTTTCTCGTAATAATACACGGGCGGATTCATTTTTACAATTCTTTTTATTTCATATGGATCAACACTCCAAACTGGATCTGTTGCCCTGATGCGAGTGTCCCCTTCTGCTTCCCCGTAAATAAAGGTACCTTACTTTCAAACCAAACGGCAATAGTTTGCGGATGAACTGGCGTCTCCTTCAACAGCATTTATTGTTTGTTTTTTGATTGCTTGTACTGGTTTTAGCCCTGTTAATTTAAATTCTTCATTATTCATTGCGCGCAAAACTGAGGGCAGTCTTCTAACCCATTCTGTGTTGCGAGAATTGTCAATAAGCTCTCTGTGATACTGGTAAGAAAAAAGTCTTTCGGCTAACTGTTTGTTAAAGTTTTCAACCAAAGCCTGTGATCTGTGAACTCCTGGAATGCCTCTTTTAATGGTAACTCTATGTTTTAACAATAATTGATTCACTTGGCCTTTAAATTCTTTTCCATCATCAACTTGAATCATGCGAGGATAAGTTAGCGGGCCTCGTTGGTATAGTTGTAAAGCGACAGCAACAGCAGAAGCACCTTTTGTGTTAATGGTTCCGCATCTTTGTATCTTGAAGCTATGTCAATGACTGTAAGTGCATACTTAAATCTTTTTCGTCTAATCGTATCATAGGTTAAATATAGAAGGTCCATTTGATGGGTGTCGTTCGGTATTGTATTCACAAAGTGAGGTCTCTGTATTTGTCTAGGTGCAGGTAAATAAATTTGCCAAATCGCTTGTTTAGATAACCATTCCTTTGCTGTTTGTTCACTGACTCCTAGCTGCTTGGCTTAGCTTTTTGATTGCTGTGATTCCCTTCCATATCCTTTTGGCGAATAATAGATTTTGTTCATTTTTTATTCAGCCAATATTATGTGCAACAAAATACACAGCGGTCATACCAAAGACAATGAAAATATTTCTTGCATTTTTGTTTTTCTGATGGTTGATAAAAGTCACTGAATTTTGGTGGGGGCAATGTCTCGATTGGTTTGCCCGTTACTAGATAATACTCTTTTATTGCTTGATCAACATCTTTAAATGTATAAGCTGCATGTCCCTGTGTTTTTCAGTTTGTCGTTAATAAAATCCAACTGCTCAATTCTCTGCTTTTCATAGTAATCTTGTGCTGCGGCTAGTTGCTCCATAGCTTTGTTATGTCTTTTTCTCTCGCCGTCATCCCGCAGTTTACTAAACGCGTAATTACTTCCGCTAAAAGCAAGCGCATTAACCACAGCGCCACCAATCATCATTACGAGTGAAGCCATTTTTTAATAAATGTATTTTTTTTAATTTTACATATTGATACTGTCTGAATTATTCCTTGCTTAACTAGAAAATCTTTCGTAGCAAATGAAGCTGTAATAATAGCAATCAGCTTTGCTGAGTCCTCAAGTCTAGTTGCCAAGATCTGCTGGTTTTATTTTAACAAGTTTTTACCAAGCATCGTGTATCCTACACTTAAACCCCAATAACAGCAGAATGGTATACAAGGTTGGCAACAGTTTTTCGGTGCTCATTTTTAAAAATAAAATAATTATAATTAATAAAAAAACATGAACAGCGATGATCTACTAAACCTTCCTGAACTTATGATTACAAATGATCAAGTTGATGACCAAGCTATTATGCCCAAAAAGGAAAGGCTGTATTCTTTGGCAGCATGTGGAAAAAACAAAACAGTACCTCGGAAATGAATTCAGCATAGAACAGATTCAACAAATGTCGCCACAAGACATTGTAAAGTATCACAACAGGTATGAGCGCAACTAGGGGTCGAGAATGGTAAAAAGTGTCGGGCAACGGTTCTTAGTTTGTACACTAAACTAGTCAGTAGATTTGCTCCATTGATTCTGAACAAGATTTTATGTATGATTTAACACAGGATCCAGTTTTAACAAAGTCATTAGAGTCTCTAGGATGCGATCTATATTACAGATTTGGAACATTATTGTCGCCAGTGATCATGGGATTAATTACTTTTAATCATATAGATTTTATTTCCCTTCAAAATGAACGAGCCAGAAAAACAGCAGAATCAGGAAACACTGAATCAGAAAACATTGAATCAGGTGGAGAAAGTGACCAGTAAAAAGCCTCCTCATCCTGGGTGCGTTGCAGCAGGAAAAAGATTAGCAGAGTGGAACAAACAAACAAAATTAATGTTACAATCACAGAATATAACTCATAATGAAAACATAACACCGCCAACGTCAACAGTGATGTCGCAGCCAGTTGTTTCAATGCCAGCTATAAAAACGCCAGAACAAGAACAAGTTGATTCAAGGCCTACAACACCAAAGTCTTCATGGAATATTGAACTTAAAACAGTTGTCATTTTTGGCGCCATTGCTGCAGGGGGCGGTTATTACGGTTATAAAATATATAAACAACGCCAGCAAAAACCAAAGCAGTCAAAAAAATCTCAACCACTAAATACAGAAGCCGAACAAAAAAGCATGCCAGAACTGCCAACAACAAAAGATCATTTTGATCCATTTCAGATGCAATAATACTTTAAGAACTTAATAAATAATTATAAGTTGAATTGAATAAGAACTTGTTTGTACTTAGAGATGACTTAATTACAATCTTGAGGTGACTTAAGTTAAGAACTTGAGGTGACTTGGGGATGACTTGAGTAAAACTTAGAAGTGACTTGAGGATAACTTGAGGATGACTTGAGTAAGAACTTAGAAGTGACTTGAGTAAGAACTTGAGGATGACTTGAGGACGACTTGAGGACGACTTGAGTAAGAACTTAGAAGTGACTTGGGGTAACTTAGTTAAGAACTTAGAAGTGACTTGAGTGTGTGCATGCGTGGGGTGGGGGTGGGCGGGGTGGGTGGGGTGGGGGGTTTATATGTCAACAGCAAAAAATAATGTCACCGGTCAAACCAAAAGTAAATGGGTTGCACAGTAGAAATATGTCACAGAACTTGCTTTGGCATATATTCTTTACTGCTGCCAGCAAAATGATTAGCTTTGCTCTGTCGCGCGAGCTCGCCCCGTGGAGGTTGCAGTCAGCTAATTACAGGTATCACAGGAGCCACACGGACCACTGTACCTGTTGCTGCCTGACACCGCCTGATACGCCCTGCCACAATCCACGAACCCTGTAATTAGGTCTGTGCGCACAGTGTCTCGGTCAAGTCATACATGATTTCCGGATTTAGGCGGGATTTTCCACTCTATGTTTGTTGCCGTTTACAGAGACGCATTTGATGAATGTATGCGTGAAAATGATGTTATTGAAAATGATCAGGAAAAACACAGGATTAAGCAAAAACTAAAATCTGAAAAGTTTGTAAATTAGTATTGAAAACGGATAACCCTACACAGTATGTTTGTTTGTAGGGTTTACTAGTCAGAGAACTAATAAATACCAATCCTAGGGTCAACCGCCTGAAACTGGTTGAGGGCGGTTGGGCTAGGATTGGTATTTATTAGTTCTCTTCTATGGCTGGTGGTGATCGCCATGATTTGAAATCGTGGGTGTTTTTGTCCTCTTTTTTTGCATTTGGGTTCAGAAAAAAGAATGCTTTCCATCTCATATTATGTACAAACTTTTCTGTTTGTTCTATTAATTTTTTTATATATGATTGCGGATTAGAAAACGGTATATTTTTTGTTGACTGTCTAAAATTGTTTCCTCCATTTTAAAATCCTTCAGGCCACAGTGCTCAACGTGAGGAGCGATTAAGATCAGTATATTTAAAGTGCCTAAAACAATTTTTCAAGTGCTCAACCCCTTGGGGAGCAACATTAGTTAAAACAAGTTAAAAGAGGAATCTTAAAACTGTCTACAAATTTGTTTCGAGAGCGTTGCGCTGTCATCAGGGTGGTTTTTGGTTTGCCCACCGCCGATGTTATATAGCGTGTGGGCTCCCGTTTGCGGTTGTTTTCACGTGCGGGTTGGCTGCACGATGTTTTTGGGGGGCTTTCAGGTTTTTGTTTTGGGTGTATTCACTAACAACGATTTCCATTTATGCCTGCAGCTTAAAGATTACCATTGAAGCAAACAAAAAGGTAGTGAACTACTTAGACATAACACTGGATCTCAACAATCACATATATAAACCATACAAGAAACCCAACGATACACCTCTTTATGTACACACCAAAAGTAACCATCCACCATCTGTATTAAAGACCATACCCCATGGCATAAACAAGAGACTATCAAACCTGTCATGCAGTGAGAGAGTGTTCAACAACGCAGCAGTAGAATACCAGGAGGCACTACAAACAAGTGGATACAATTACAAATTACAATACAACCCAGACAACAACACAAATAAAAGCAAGAAAAATAGGAAAAGAAAAATCATATGGTATAACCCCCCATACGACGGGAAACTCAAAACACACACAGGGAAAGAATTCTTCAAAATCCTAACAACTTCATTTCCAAAAGAACACAAACTGTCCAAAATATTTAACAAAAACACTGTCAAACTATCGTACTCATGTATGCCCAACCTCAAAAACCTAATTGACGCATCCAACAAAATAAAAATCAACACAGCAAAGAAGGGTGAAGAAAGGAAATCTTGCAATTGCACCAGAAAGGAGCAGTGCCCACTAAACAATAAATGTCTTCACAACAACATTGTATACCAGGCTACTGTGACATCAGAAAATGAAAAAGAAACATACATAGGGATCACTGAAAACCACTTCAAAACCAGATATGCAAACCACAAACAGTCATTTAATAAAGAAAATATAAAAACCAAACAGAACTGAGCAAATATATCTGGAAACTTAAAGACGCAAAAACAAGCTACAATATATCCTGGAAAATCATAAAAAGAGCATCACCATACAGCAATGTTTCAAAAAGGTGCAACCTATGTTTAACTGAAAAATGGTTAATACTATGCAAACCACACTTAGCAACTTTAAACACCAAAACAGAAATAGTAAACAACTGCAGGGATAAATGGAAATCGTTGTTAGTGAATACACCCAAACAAAAACCTGAAAGCCCCCAAAAAACACGTGCAGCCAACCCGCACGTGCAAACAACCGCAAACGGGAGCCCACACGCTATATAACATCGGCGGTGGGCAAACCAAAAACCATCCTGATGACAGCGCAACACGCTTGAAACAAATTTGGAGATAGTTTTAAGATTCCTCTTTTAACTTGTTTAACTAATATATATATATATATATATATATATATATATATATAAATATATATATATATATATATAAAAAATTAAAATATATATATATATTTCTTCACTAAAATATATATATTT